>JAOTQR010108727.1:0-26582 GCA_025774065.1 Solanum ossicruentum | reverse complement strand
ATACTATCATATACTTCTTGTTTTTCATGAAGAAATCATACTAAATACATAACTATAATTGCTTACCTTTGCCTTATATGTTCTGGACACCCTTCAAAAGCCTTAGAAAATTGAGTTTGCAGTTTGGTGAAGTGAATTATAGAGAGGACAAAAGACTTTAAAAAAGCTGAAACTTTATTTCCTAGTGGAATAAATTAGTGCTGCACTTGATCCGTTTTTAAAGATCAAATTGGCCAACCCTGTCTTCCATTTTAGACCTGATAATGATACCCATTAATAGTCTATTATTGTAGCATCTTATCCTCCAAAATTGGGCTTAATTGGGTCTTAAATGTGATGGACCTTTGCTGCCAATTTCCAGCTTTCTTCTTAGTTGGTTTTAGGTCCAAATGTCCAAGTGGGTTGTAGTGTACTTAGGATGTTTTTAAATTCTTCTTGGACTGACATAAGGTCCATTTATGATACTAAAACATTGGCCAAAGTTACACCCTTAACATGGAATTTATTCATAATCGAACTTGAACCAATTCGGTGTCGAGCCTCGTCTCCGTTTAGCTATCAACTTTAAGCCAAGAAAGTAGGTAACTCACCTACTAAATTATTAAGTCACATAACAACATCAATTCTTTAATTAGTTTAGGGTTGATGTATCCTCAATTTAGCGCCACCGCATATATACCCTCGACCCTCTTAAGCATTTAGACTCACATATCCCCCATTAACACGAAATTCAAGCACTTTCAAGAATTTACGCTAATTTGACCAAACCATAACATGATTTATTTACATAGCATTAGTATGTGCAAAATGTGGGGTGTTACAATGGTCTATGCAACACTTTATACAGGATTTATCATAAGCTCTTATGCAATACCTCATGTAGATTTAATCATGTACATAAGCTCATTTTGTCATCATAACATCATTCATATCATAACTCATGCTGTAGACCTTCAATTCCTCAAGAAAGCATAATCAGACATTTTATCAAACACCTTGAGGGTGTGTAATAGGGGTAAAAGAGCATGCAATTTGGAGATGAAAACATATAGGAAAATCAGTGGTAAAACCTTTTCAGGCTCAAAGGTTCTTTTTGGTCCTCTTTTCATTCATCTCCTTTTTGACATCTCCTTTGCTTTTGATTTATCATCCTGAGTTTCACGCTTTTTTGCACTCTTTTTCATAATTCATGGAGGGTTCTCAATTTTCAAGTGTTGTTTTTCACTTTTTCTTTCATTCATTTCTAGGACAACTCACTGTCTTTCTTTCATTCTTGTCCCTTTCTTTCATTCTTGTCGCTTTTTTTTTTCTGAGTCTTTCATAGGAGACACTCCCTTCTTTCAACTAACACCACCAACTTAGCCTTTGGCCATTGCTCAATCTTTCAAACTCAAGGAGGGATCGGTAGGAAATAAAAAGGAATTGTCTTTCATAAACATGAGTCAGGGTTACAAGGCTGCTAAAGAAGGGATCAAGGCTCAAAATGGCTTCACTGAGGATTGATTTCACTGTCAAGGAATGCCACAATAGTCAAATGGACTTGGTGGAACCAAATAAGGCGTAAGGTCATCTCCTAATCAAGAATTAATGAAGTTACTCCTCAAAACAAATTGAACAAGTTCTAGATGTTGCAAAACAAACATTTTAACAAAATTCCTAGTCGCACATTGGCAAAATGACTTCGGTTTTAAACAATGGAAACACACTTGCCATTCTTTGATCATCGTATATCCAAGTTCAATTCCTCACATAGTCAACTCAAGATTCCTCAAATCCATTCATGGATTGATTTATCAAGAAAAGACTAATTACTTAGTACATGCTCCTTGTCTATGGCACCATCTGAATCAAAGATATGGAGCATCGATGCCCAAATTCCTAAGGACTAGAGACATGATATCAACATACGAATGGCTTGTTATATATGCACAAGGTTTGCTAAAATTCAAGGACATCATTTGCAATCATTCATCTATTCAAAAAGAAAGAAAAGTAAAAATAGCAAACTTTGTATTACTTTATTACAACTAAAATTAAAGTATAAAATTTATTTATAATTAATTGCACCTCAACCATCAGAACTAACAATTCCCAGCTCTATTGAAACGACCCAAAAAAGTGCCTGAAAATATGCCTTGGAAGTGATCGACATCGTAATTTCCTTATGTCTCAAAATTCGTGCGTTATTTTGAAAATCCAACTTCATATTCTTGGTCAGGGGGTTAAATTGAGTGGGAAATGAGACTAACCCCAAATTTATGGGGAATGATTCTTAGTTTCAATTTTACAAGTTTGAGGAAAAACAATGTCCATTCAGTGGCGCGACGCGCCACATTGTATTTTGCTGCCTAGTTTTTTTGTCCAGTCTAAGGCCTTTAGGTCTTGGGCCTAATCTTTCCCACACGTAAAAATACCTATACTTAGCCTCATTTCACCCTCATATGATCCAAGACATTCCCAAGTACTCTCTCAAAAACTTAGACAATATCTCATCTCCAAATTTCAAGTCTCAAAACTCATCCAGATTCTAAGGTTCTCATTTAAGCTTCAAGTGTCCATCTCTAATCTTCTTCAAGGATTCTCCAAGAGCTAAGGTATGTGGGTTTCTTTCATAGGTTCCTTTCGCCCAAGATGCCCAAGCTTCCTTTTTTGAAAAAACTGCATGATTTAAAATTGATTTAGTCATGGGTCTTATTTATTATGAAATTCACTGTCCACTATTTTGGGTTTATGAAATTGTAACTATTTTACTATGTTTTGGGCTATGAATCGAAGATCTATTGTGAGATTTGATGAAGGGTTTTGATGTATATTGCTTGTGGGTGTTACCAAGTGTCTATTGATGGTATTACATTGAATTTTCTAGCATGATGACACTCTTGAATTGCATGGTTTCGCACTAGCACTACACACCCGCCAACTATTTGATAAATGTCCGATTATGGTTTCTTGAGGAATTGAAGGTCCAATGCATGTCTTATGAGTTGAATGACTTTATGATGATGAAAAGAAGGTTTATATGTGATGACTATATGAGGATGGGAGGAATTTATGTATATGATATTATCTCGATAGTGTTGGGGATGACCAAGCCTCATCCGGGAGGTTGTAGGCCTAGGTAACCTTGTTGAGGGGTTTGTTTCTCGATTGCCTCGCTTGGGAGATGGCAAGCCCGTGCAACCTTGTTGGGGGGTTTGTACCCATCAACCTTTTTTTTGGGAAGGGGGGGGGTTTGTACTCCATCAACCTTGTTGAGGGGTTTGTACTCCATCAACCTCATGAAGGGGTTTATACCTCATGCGCCTCTCCAAGGAGGTGGCAAACCTTAGATTTCACTTTAATGGTCACTCCTTACACTCATATTATGTTATATATAGGCATGGTTTTACTTCAAGCATCATTAATACATGTCATATTGTTAGTATGCTATGCATTGCTTATGATTATACATTTTACCTATGATGCCTATCTCTTGTTGCATTCCATCCTACATACTTAGTATATTCAAATGTACTAACTTATACTCTATGCCTATATGATATCACCATTTAGGAATCGGAGCTCCAATTGATTTTCCTCGTGGCTAGACAGATTGTTCAAGTTAGTTTATGATGAGTCCTCAAGTCCGGGAACAATATCTATCTTCTCTCAAGCTTATGTTTAGATTATGTCTTGTATGTTTAGATTTCCTATTGCCATTATTATGAGGGTGAGCCCAGTCTCTTGTCTTGGACCCCTCTAAGTATCTAAGGTCTAGAGGTGTTGTTGGCCACAATATGTACTATGTTATGAGCTTTGACTCTGTCTTTACTCTTGTTATTATAATATGAATGATATCCTTTGTCCTCAGTTATCCTTATTTGTACTTCTATGTTGCTATTTTATTGCTTTCATAACCAAGGATGTGTAATGATGTGCTAAGAGGCTTGTTTGGGGTCCCTTCGATTTCCCTTAGCACTGTGTCACGTCTAGACCCTAGGCTTGGGTCGTGAAAAATTTGGTATCAAAGCACTAGGTTGTTAGATCCTCAGAGTCCAACACACTGCGTCGATTAGAGTCCTATTCATGGTTGTGAAACGCGCCATGACTATGAATGGGAGGCTATGATGCGTTAAAGGAAATGTTTCATTTCTTTATGATCTATGTTGTGCGATAGAGTTAGGTCCCCGAGGGTTTATTGCTAATCCCTAACCATTACATTTCAGGATATGTCTCGAGCTACACAGGATGGTGATGTAATTAATATGGAGATTCGCAATGATCTATGGTAAGTGGGCAAAGAGGCGGCAAAATGGGCAACTCACCTTGAATTGCAAGTGAATGCTCCCAAGACTTCAAATGGTAAGATGAGAGGTAGTGAGAGCAAGAGGGCTTGTATTGAAGGAAACTTCCAAAGTCCCAAAGGTTGAAGTGGTGTGGTGTCTTATGCTAGGTGCCCAAAATGTGGTAGGTGCCATGATGACCCATGCTTGAGAGGTATCAACACTTGTTATGGTTGTGGAGAGTTGGGTCATAAGGTAAGTGAATGCCCTCGTAAAAGCAATAAGAGTAAAGGAGGCGAAGGTGAGTTGATTCATCCTAGATGCCCAAAAGGTGGGTGGAAACATGGTGGTATATGTTGGAGGAACACAGGTACATACTTTGGGTGTGGTGAGACGGGCCACAAAATTCCAGATTGCCCTTATGCTCAAGACAAGGGTAAAGGTGGTGATATTGATCAAGAGGCTTAAGGAGGGGATGAGGTTCCCGATGTTGCTACTGGTATGTTCGAAATTTCATTTGGATTTTATGTATTTGCATTGATGGGCATGGGTGCCACTATCTCTTTCATTAGTCTTTTAGTTTCTAGTGGGTTTCATGTGTGCTCCGAACTATCTTTGGTGTCTATCTCATTGGTGGGCCTATTGTTGTTTGAAGGTTCATAGGTGTTGTTCCGTGTTTATATTGCATTAGGTCTTGCCTTGTGATTTATTGGGTTTAGTGTAATAGATTTTGATGCTACGCTTGGGATAGATTAGTTGCGTTGGTATTGTGTCCCCATTGAATGCAGGGCCTGTAGAGTTAAATTCCGATTCCTTATTATAACCATCTTTATGTGGGGCCTTAAAGTGGTTGCAAAGAGGTAGGTCTATTTATTGTGCTATGGTATGCTTGATCTCTAAGGGGTTGCATTATTTTTCATGTGGGGGTTAGGGATGTTAAACCTAAGTTATTTCTATTTGAATTATTTTGGGTGGTTGATGAACTCTTGAATGTCCTTTTCGATATTATGGATTTGGGGTAGTATCTTTTGGTTTGGCTAGTGCACTAATTATGTCTATAAGTCTCATGAATATTAGACCCTACCTTATTATGTTTATGATGGCTTGGGTGATGACAGGTTGGTTTGCCTGCAGAAGTGAGGGGGTGCATGTGAGTCATTTGAGGGTAGTATTATAAGGTTTAGGGGAGGAAGTTGTATGCTAAGTCGGAGGTAAGTGAGTTTAGTTGCAAGAGGTTGCGTTCCTAGGTCTTGTGATGCCGGGTGATGGTATTAGGGTGGACCCTAGTAAAATGAAGGTGATTAGAGATCGGCCTCCATTGCATATTAGGAGCTTCTTGGGCTTAGCGGGTTATTACCGGAGGTTGTGAGTAGGTTTCTTTCTATTGCTTCTCATATGGTTTAGTTGGCCCTGAGTAAGGCTCATTAAGTGGGCCGATTTGTGTGAATAAAGTTTCTAAAAATTTGAAGGTTAAGCTTGTGTCTGCTCCTATCTTGGCTCTACTGGGAGGATTGGAAGGGGATTATTGAGTATAATGATGCTTCGAGGAATTGGTTTGGGTTGGAGGCCTTGGGGTGGTTTGTCTATTTGTATATCATGCTTCCAATAAGTGTAGGGCCCAGAAGGTTGTAATATGATGGTTAAGGATGGACGATCCATTTGGTCAACTATGATGGGCTTGACGCTTCTCTAAGATTGATTTTGGTATGGAATTTGTCTCCAAGTGAGGAGGAGGGTAGGTGATATCCCTAAGTGTCTTTTTGGACTAGGAATGAGCATTTGACTAGTGGTGGAGTTGTTTGGTTGACTTATGCATCGATTATGTTTATGGGTTTCATGAATAGGGTCTTAAAACCCTACCTTGGCACGTTGGTGACCTCTAGTGGTGGAGCATTGAATTATGTAGAGCTTGTGAACCATTTAGGGTAGTATTGCAACTCTTGGGGAATAAGATGTTGTTTGCTAAATATGATAGGTGTGATTCGAGGGTAACAAAAAGGTGGTTAGAACTTCTTGAGGACTATGATATGAGTGTGCATCGTCTTCATTAATAAGGCTAAGGTTGTGATCGGTGCTCTAAGTAGGGTGCCTTTGGGTAGCCTAGCATATGTTGATGGTGGCTTTAAAGAAGTGGATAGGGAGGTCCACCAGTTGGCTAGATTGGGAGTTAGGTTAGAAGGGGTTGGTAATGGTGTTGTTGTTGTTGTTATTGATGGTTCTAAGTCTACAATGGTTGATGCGGTAAAAAGCAAAGCAAGATCTTGATTCCTCCTTGTTAGAATTAAAGGCCTTGGTGAAAGAGGGCAAGGTGGAGGTTCTTTTCCCAATGGGAGATGGTGCCCTTAGGTTCCACGATAGGTTATGTGTGCCTTGTGTTGATGGCTTGAGAGAAAGGATCCTCGATAAGGCCCATAATTCTTCTTATTTTGTTTACCCCGATTCTACCAAATGTATAGAGACTTGAGGGATGTGTATTAGTGGGGAGGCATGGAGAAAGACATTGCAAATTTTGTGCCCAGTTGCCATCGGTGCCTACAAGTCAAAGCTGAACATCAAAGGCCGGATGACCTAACCCAAGACATAGAGGTTCCTACTTGGAAGTGGGAAGAGGTTAATATGGACTTTGTGGTTGGGTTGCCCAAGACTAGGAAGGGTTTTGATTCCATTTGGGTTGCGGTTAGTAGGATGACAAAATCAGCTCACTTTCTACCAGTTAAGACCATATATGGGGCTGGAGATTATGCTAGGTTGTACATTCATGACTTGGTGATATTGCATGGAGTTCCTTTATCCATCATATCGGATCGTGGAGCGCAATTTACTTCACATTTTTGGAAGTCTTTCCAAGGGGGTCTTGGTACAAACGTCAAACTTAGCACGACCTTCCACCCTCGAACGGATGGCCAAGCCGAAAGGACTATTCAAACCCTTGAGTATATGCTTAGAGCCTATGTGTTGGAGCTTAAGGGTAGCTTGGATGATCATCTTCCATTGATTGAGTTTGCCTACAACAATAACTATCATTCTAACATCGGTATGACTCCTTTTGAGGCTCTTTATGGTAGATGTTGTAGATTACCGGTTGGGTGGTTTAAAGTTGAAGAGGTGGCTATGTTGGGACAAGATCTGGTTATGGAGGCTCTTGAGAAGGTCAAGATGATTAGGGAAAGGTTGAAGATGACCAAAAGTCATCAAAAGTCCTATGTCGATGAGAGGAGAAAGGATCTTGAATTTAAAGTTAGTGATTGGGGCTATTTGAAGGTTTCAGTCATAAAAGTGTGGCTTGCCCCGGTAAAAAGGGAATTGAGTTCATGGTTGTGAGTCTTCATAGGGGATCGAGGAGATTAGTGAGGTTGCATACGAATGGGAAGTGGCTTGGGACAAGGATATGGTTCCTCTGGTTCTTCATGTTTCTAGGATTGAGGAGGTGTGTTCGTGATTCGAGTGTTATAAGACTCTTGAGGTGATCGACGTTGTAGAGGATGGTTTGACTTATGAGGAGGTCCCACAGAGAAGTTTTGTGGATATGAGTAAAGGTTGATTGATAAGAATGGAGTGTTCATCAAGGCCCTTCGGAAGAGTTATCAAGATGATAGTTTCTCTCGAGGAGTCGGAGCAGGAATGGAAAAGCGATATCCGTACCTATTTCATTCTGTTCAAGCTATGATAATATGTCAAGTCCTTTTTCATGATATCAAGTGTTATGTTTCATCCCCTATGTCATTTACATGCATTCATGTTTATGTTAATAAGTTCATGACGATTTTTGACACTTATGTTGAAATTTTGAAAATGGTGTTTTAAATATATTGTTGCATTCTTTTTGGGGCTGATTTATTTGTGATTACTCTTCTCATGTACATTGCTTTGACATTCGGGGACAAATGTTCCCAAGGGGAAGATATTGAAACGACCCTAAAAGTGCCCGAAAATGTGCCTCGGAAGTGACTGAAATCGTAATTTCCTTATATCTCAAAATTCATGAATTATTTTAAAAATTGGACTTCGTATTCTTGTTCAGGGGGTCAAATCTTGTGGTAAATGGGTCTAACCCTGATTTTAGAGCGAATGATTCCCAAATTCGATTTTCCAAGTTTGACGAAAAATAGTGTCCAGGCGCGTTAATAGCGCAATGCGCCTCAGTGTATTTTGCTGCACAGTTTTTCATCTTGTCCAAGGCCTTTGGGTCTTGGACCTAAGCCTTCTTACACATAAAAATAGCTATACCAAGCCTCATTTCATCTCATATAATCCCAGAAATTCCCAAATACTTCTTAAACAATTAGACAATATTTCATCTCCAAATTTCAAGTCTCAAAATTCATTCGGATTCTAAGGTTCTCATTCAAGCTTCAAATGTCCATCTCCAATCTTCTTCAAGGATTCTATAAGAGCTAAGGTATGTGGGTTTGGGTTCCTTTCACCCATGATGCCCAAGCTTCCTTTTCTAAAAAATTGCATAATCTAGAGTTGATTTACTCATGGGTCTTATTTATTATGAAATTCACTGCACACTGTGTTGGGGTTTATGAAATTGTGACTGTTTTACTATATTTTGGGCTATGAATCTAAGATCTATTGTGAGATTTGATCAAGAATTTTGATGTATATTGCTTGAGGGTGTTTCCAAGTGTCTATTGATGGTTTTACATTGGATTTTCTAGCATGATTACACTCTTGAATTGCATGGTTTTACACTAGCACTACACACCCGCCAAATGTTTGATAAATGTCCGGTTATGGTTTCTTGTGAAATTGAAGGTCCAATGCATGTCTTATGAGTTGAATGATTTTATGATGATGAAAGGAAGTTTTATATATGATGACTATATGAGGATGGGAGGAATGTATGTATATGATATTATCTCAATAGTGTTAGGGATGACCAAGCCTCATTCGGAAGGTTGTAGGCCCGGGTAACCTTGTTGAGGGGTTTGTACCTCGATCGTCTCGCTCGGGAGGTGGTAGGCCCATGCAACCTTATTGGGTGTTTGTACCCATCAACCTCTTAGGGGTTTTGTACTCCATCAACCTCATGAAGGGGTTTGTACCTCATGCGCCTCTCTAAGGAGGTAGTAGGCCTTGGATTGCACTATACTGGTAACTCCTTACACTTGTATAATGTTCTATACAAGGACGATTTTTACTTATAGCATCATTCATACATGTCATATTGTTAGTATGCTATTCATTGCTTATGATTATACATTTTGCCTATGATGCCTATATCTTGTTGCATTGCATCCTACATACATAGTACAGTCAAACATACTAATGCGTACTCTATACCTACATGATATCACCATGTAGGAACCAGAGCTCCTATTGATTCTCCTCGTGGCTAGACGAATTTTTCAAGTTAGATTATGGTGAGTCCTCAAGTCTGGGGACAATATCTATCTTCTCTCAAGCTTATCTTTAGATTGTCTTGTATGTTTCGATTACCTATTGCCTTTTTTATGTGGGTGAGCCCGGTTGCTTGTCTTGGCCCTACCTAAGTATCTAAGGTTTAGAGGTGTTGTTGGACATGATATGTATTATACTATGAGCTTTGACTCTCTCTTGACTCTTTTTGTTGTAGTATGAATGAAGTCCCTTAGCCCCGGTTATCCCTATTTCTACTTCTATGTTGCTATTTTATTGCTTTCACGACCAAGGATGTGTAATGCTGCGCTAAGAGGCTTGGTTAGGGTCCTTTCGAGTTCCCCTTGCGCCGTGTCATGTCTAGGCCCTAGGCTTGGGTTGTGACATCTATAGGAATCAAATTAAAACACAACTCAACTCACCCCCTCACCCCCACTAAGAAACATTGTCCTCAATGTAAGCCAACAAAAATCAAAACTGAAACATGGATGAGTGAGTAAAATAGTTCCCCTGATATATGTTGTAATGCACTAAGGTTGGGAATGAAGGGAGCTCAACTATGCTGGGTTACCCCGGATCTGCTGGGATTGCTGCAGGGGTGGCTTCTTACATGCTAGCGATCTTTCTTTCCCTACTTGCTTTATTCTTTGCTCTCCTAGCCTCAAATTGGTTAGCCAAAGTCATCTCCCTAGCCTTCTCAGTTGCTTCTATGGAAGGGCCCTATATATCCTCACGCTTGTTCTTGAAAACATTACCCTTAATCATCATAAGTCTGTTAAGGCTGATGTTTTGCCTTAAGTTAGCTGTGGAGGTTATGTTCCTTGGTGATCCTTTGAGGATAGATACTTCCTTTCTACATTAAAGGGGCCTCAAATTCCCAAGGATTTGTAGGCATAACATGCCAATTTTTTCCCCAAATCATATCATACCCTTCCTTATTGGAGATTTCATTTGCAATTGACCTGTTAAACAAGAAAATCGCTCAAACCTCGTACTAAGGCCACTCAGATTTCACCCCAAAGATTCACAAAATTAGGCCTTACCAAACTAAGTCAAATGCATCAATTTTGTATAAATCACAACTCGAATATCATAGCTTCTCAAATTCCTCAAGTCTATTTTCACAACATCACTAAGTTTAATAAGAATGAAACAACATACCTGAAGCTCCAAATGCTAATAATGGAAATGAACAAGATGATGGTCAAGTTGGCACATAATCTTAGGAAAAAAAGAAAAGAAAATAAAAACTAAAGTGTAGATGTGATGAGTGTGGAGAGTGAGTATGGGAAGAGGGAGAGAGGGGAATATGAAAAGTGAAGAAAGAATTATTGGCCTTTTAAGAAAAAGAGGATGAGACTCTTCGACTTTTGTATCACTGTTCATTACTATAGGGGGTATTCAACGATCCGTTGTTTGCACATGAGACCACCTTTTTACCTCCTCTTGAAGTTTACTCCATGTACTAAAAAGTGGGATAACCTAGTGTTATTGAGTATTTTTACGCCAAGTTAGCACTGCCTTCACTAGATTCTGCAACAACTTACTCCATAAATTGATTTCAAAGAACAGTCAAAAGTATCATTGCTTTATTCATTAGGCGATACATCAATTTTTCACCAAGTTTGCCAAATGTTGAAGCACTCTTGGGCTTTTCAAAGGTACTTTATTGCGGTCAATTTAGAGATCACTTTCCCAATTCAGCAACACATCAAATTTTCTAGGAGATCGCCAAATTTAACAGCACCCATGGAGCCTGCTGAGGAGTCAAAAGATGGGCTAACTAGTTGTCACCCTTTTTATTTAGTAATACGTTGTCTAACTCCTTAGATCACTGAAATTAGTAGTAACTCCAGCTCTAATTTTTTACCCAACAAACGGTCCAAATTGAGGTCACCGATGTCATCGGTGGTGCGCTTTTTGTTTACGCAACCTGACCTTTCTTCCCATGTTTTCTCTCTCAACACAAACCTGCAACCATCAACATGCATTATTTTAATTTCACTATTCATGTGGGTTACCTCCAAAAATCCCTTAATTTAACATTGTGGCACTATGATGTCCAATATAATTAAGTATCATTAACGTTCATGACATAAACTACCGAAACATCCGGTAGTTTGCCATAATATTTCTTGAGCCTCTGTCCATTTATCTTGAATCTCTCACCCTTGTGATTTTTAACTTCTACCACTTCATTGACATGTACCTCTATTACCCTAAAAGGGCCTGACTACCTTGATATGAGTTTCTTGGGAAACAAATGCATTCTAGAGTTGTAGAGCATCACGAGATCCCCTTCAACAAACTCCCTCTTTAAAAGTTTTTGATCGTGCCATTTTTTCATCCTCTCCTAATAAAGGGCTAAGCTTTCATAAGCTCTCAACCTGAACTCATCTAGCAAATAGAGTTAGGTTAGTCTAGATTCTAGAGCTTCATGAACTTTAAAATTCAATTTCTTGAGAGCCCATAAATCTCGATGCTTTAATTTAACAAGCAAGTGGAATGCTTTTTTGAAAACAAGTTGATAGGGGACATTCCAATAGGATCCTTATAAGCAATACAGTAGGCCCATAAGGTGTTGTCAAGCTTTTCGCCCAATCGCTCCTACTCCCATTTACTATTTTTGCAAGAACATCTTGATCTCTCTATTCGATACTTCTGCTAGCCCGTTCGCTTATGGATGATACAGGGTTATTGCCCTTTGCTGTCCCTCGTACTTACTCAATAATGAGTTCTGTTGCAAAAATGAGTTCTCCCATCTGTGATAATGTCCCTAGGAGTGACAAAATGAGTGAGAATATTTTGCTTTAAGAACTACACTACTCCTTTGCCATTGTTGGTTAGTAAGGCCACAACTTCAACCCACTTTGATACATAATCGACAACTAGGAGGATATATTTGTTACCAAAAGAGCTTGTGAATGGCCTATAAAATTCACCACTACACATCGAATACCTCCAGCTCTAAAATTGGGGTCAATGTAAATTCATGCCTTCTTGAGATATTTCCATGTAATTGGCAGTTTAGGCATGCCTTTGCGAATTCGTAAGCATCTTTATGCAAGGTTGGACAGTAATAGTCACTTTGCAGTACCTTAGATGCGGTTTGAATTCCTCCATGATGGCCTCCTAATGCTAATGACTGATATTCCTTTGAAATAGCCTGCATTGCTGACTCGAGAACACATCTTCGGATCATGTTAATCGGGCATTCTTTAAAGAGATAAGACTCATCCCAATAGTATTTCTTCGTATCATGCAAGAACTTTCTCTTCTAGTGAGGGTTTGCAAAATCTGGTATGATTTCACTAGCCAAATAATTTGTAAAATCAGCATACAAGGCATAGCTACTACAACTAATTTCATCACTGCTTCATCAGAAAAATTATTAGAAATTTCCTCCTCTTTATCCTGAGAGATTGGCGATTCAAGTCTGGATAGATGGTCAGCCGCTTGATTTTTGCAACCCTTTCTATCTCTCATCTTAAAATCAAATTCCTGCAGCAATAATACCCACCGAATAAGTGTTGGTTTAGCACCTTCTTTGCCATAAGATAGCGAAGTACAACATGATTAGTGTGGAGAACAACTCTTGTACCAAGGAGACACTTTTCAAATGCATAAACTACAACTAACAACTTCTGCTCCATCATTGTTTAATTTTTTTGGGTTGTATTCAATATCTTTCTAGCATAATAAATTGGGTGGAAGAGTTTCCCAACTCGCTGACCTAGCACTATCCTAAGGCCACACCATTTGCATCACACATTACCCCAAATGGTTTAGACTGATCCGAAGGAATTATCATTGGAATGATTGCAAGCATGCACTGTCGAAAACAAACTATGATTCTTTGTCCAATATCTTGCACATGGGACTAGCCATTTTTGCAAAGTCTTTTATGAACCTTCTATAAAATCCAATATGCCCCAGAAATCTTCCCACTCCTTTGACTCAAATCGAGGGAGGGAGCTTTGCAATTACTTCAACTTTGGCTTGATCAATTTGCAGTCCCTTCCCCAAAATCTTATGGCCTAACACAATTCCCTCTTTGACCATGAAGTGACACTTTTCCTAATTTAGGACCAAGTTTGTTTTAACACACTTCTGCAACACCTTCTCCAAATGACTTAAAACACTAATCAGAAGTATCATCCACTACTTAGAAATCATCCATAAGAACCTCCATTGAATCTTCAACCATGTCGAACAAAATGGAAAACACACATATTTGAAATATGGAAGGGGAATTACATAACCCAAATAACATTCTCTTGAAAGCGAATGTACCATAAGGGCAAGTAAAAGTGGTCTTACTGGAGCTTTGGGTGCCATGGATATTTGATTATACTCAAAATATCCATCAAGGAAACAATGCCACCCTTTTTGGCTAGTCTGTCTAGCATTTGGTCCATAAATGTTAGTGGGAAATGGTCTTTCTCTATCGATGCATTTAACTTTCGGTAGTCCATGTAGATTCTCCACCCGGTGACTAGTCATGTTGATAGTAATTGCTCCTTGTTGTTTGGAACCATAGTTATGCCTCCTTTCTTGGGAACAGATTGAACTGGACTTACCCAATGATTATTTGCAATTGGATATATCACTCCAATGTCTAACCACTTAATAATCTCTTTTTTCACTACCTCTTGCGTGGGAGGATTGAGCCTACGCTGATGCTCAATAGTGGACTTGTATCCCTCAACTAATTTGATCTTGTATGTGCAAATCCATGAAGGGATACCTATGATGTCGGCTACTATCTAGCCAATAGCCTTATATTTTTCTTGAATACCCTAACAAAAGACTTAATTTGATTTTCAGGTAGCCATGCTGCGATAATTATCAACAAGGTTTTTTTTGTCCCCCAAGAAGGCATATCAGTGATTTGGTAACTTCTTTAGCTCAATTTTCGGCTCTTCATAGATGATTTTGCTGGTTGCATTATCCATTTTTTCAAATCTATATCAAGCTTGGCCGGGTTTCTTGAATGACCTCCAAGCCCTATCATTGCTGCCACCATTTGATCACAATCATTCTCATTTTCTTCCACATAATTCAACATAATTTCAGCCATTTAGTCAGCTCCTGAATAAGCTAACACCCTAAGGTCTTACACAACCTTATCCACTACATCAATGATGGTACTCATATGGAAGTCATCAGGCCTTACTAGTGCTTTGTCAATATCGAAACTCACCTCTTACCATTCACCCTAAATTTTAGACTCCCATTTCAACATCCACCAAGGCTCTTCCTATAGCTAGAAATGGTCAGCCCAAAATAATAGGCACATCAATATCCATGTCAAAATCCAGAACTATAAATTCAGCCAGGAATATGAACTTATTTACTCTCACCAAGACATCATACAATATCCCAACAAGCCTTTTACTAGCCCCTAAATCACATAGGTCACGGTTGTTGGGGCCAAAATATTCACACCAAGCTGTTCAAACACCATCAGAGACATCAAATTTATACTAGCCCCTAAATCACATAGGTCTCTCCCAAAATTACATACTTCGGTAGTGCATGGTATTGTGAATGCGCCCGGATCATCTCTCTTTATTGCCACTTGTCAAATTAAAAATGACTCTACAGCTGTGTGAATCTCAATCATTTCACACTCTAAGGCTATCTTTTTAATTACCAATTTCTTCATAAATTATGCATATACTGTCAACTTGCCCAGAGCCTCAATCAATGGGATATTAATTGCCAAAGAAGTGAAGATGGATAGAAATTTTTGAAACTTAGCTTTGTCACCTTCTCTCTCTTGTGGTTGAGTGAACGTTGCAACACATATGTACAACTTTTGAGGAGTTACTCCCTTTTCAGTCATTTTCATTTCAGCTCATATTAATCTATCTCCATCTTCAATATCACACACATTCTCCAACTTATCAAGAATGATGTTGCTTTCATTTACCTCTCCTTTATTAGTTCTTCCGCACTCTTTAATTTCCCTGAATAAAGGGGTATTGGAGCCCATGCTAGATGCACAAGGATTGCTACTTCTGGTGGTGATAACCATGCATATTTGGTCTTTGCCTCCTGTTGGGTTATGTATCTGGGTTGAGAGAGCTGATAACTGAGCTTCCAAATTTAATTGAGGCTGTGTGAGACAATATTGTTTGGCTTAATTGGGTGAATCCTGACTTCATCTCACTTATCACATTGTTTGAAGCTTCCACTTTATTCAAAATCAGAGTAAGCATCTCATTAACTTGTGATTTGTCTGACTTGACCCATTGTGTTGAGATGAATTGAGTCCCTCTTATCACTCATCATGATATTGCAAAGATCTTCTCATTCTTCAACAATTAGTCCAACCAACACCAAATTTCTGACCTTGATTCTTTGGTAAACGTTAAAAAGTCAATCGATAACCGAATACTTGATTCCCAATGAAGTCAACCTCTTCCACACAATCATTCCCAGTCGATTCATGCTCATAGCTTGAGCAACATTAAGTTGTTGCACTTTGGTTACATATTGTGTTATGAAATCCAACTTTTTCACTATTCTTTCTATGACCTCATCTCACCCCTTCTCCTTAGCCAACTACTCCTTAGATATTCCCCTTTTTGCAAATGAAGTGTAATCCTCATGAGTGTACCATGCTTTGCTTATTTTAGTTACTTCATCTAGAAACTCTATGGCCGCTACAAATTTTTGCTTCATAAGCCCAACTCGGAGTAGCCGATCTGCCATACTCTTATTGGTGACACTTAAGGTTATGAGTTAGACATTGAAGTAAAAGCTTTCGAAAATCACTGCCAAGCCTCATATAATGGCTCATCATCAATTCTTCTAAAATGTTATATGTTCCTCCTCAGCTTGATCATTCTTGAAAGTGGAAAAAAATCACTAAAGGATCTTGTTCTGCAATTCTTCCCATGATGCAATTAGTCTACAGAAAGCTCGACCAACCACTTCACGACTTCTCCCGTTATGTAAAAAGGGAAAAGCCTCACTCTTATTGCCTTTTATGCGACACCCTAATACTTTAATAGTGAAGACACATCAATGAAGTTCCGAAAGTGTTCATGGGGATCTTCATATGCTTGCCCTTCGAATAATCCATTAAGCCAAAGTAATTGCAACATCATATCAGTGATTTTAAATTCAACATTTGCTACTATTAAAGGCAACAAGATGTCCCAACACTGCTCATTTAGTCCTATTTGATGTTTTAGAGGTCATTTATATCTAACACGATTTCACCTTTTACGGTCAATTCATCATCTAATTTGGCACCTATTTTTCAAAAGCAAAAACAACAAGAAAATAGTAAAAATAAATATAACTACAAGAAGAAAGCTCAACAAGCACTTTCATTATCAACACGCTGGTTCCCTAGTAATGGTGCCGTTTATGATGTCACTTAATCAGATACTCAAAGGAAGCAGTGGAGGTCATCATCAACATAATAACCCAACTGAAAGGTTAGGGTTGAATCGCATAGGGAATCGTTCTTCAAGGCAGAAGTGATTTGTTGAACTAAGTTAGGATCTATGATGGTTGTAATATTTTTAAAATAAGGATTAAGCTACACAATTTCTAAGTAACAAATTAACTAGCAAATAAGGGAAGATGTTGGAGATGTGCAGATATGGGAATCGATCTACCAGCTGAGTTTATATATTTGACTAAATGAGTTGATATTGAGTGAATAGACTAGGTTGCTTGTAACCCATGTTCAGCTATGATACACGAGTGTTTCACATAAATCAACTACGAAATCATACATGGACCCCCGAGTACACGCTTGGCCTAAAAAGTCTCATTAAAATCCCTAATACCTTGGCCATTGAATCCATGGCTGTGGACTTCAACTGAAATCCCGAGAGGTTGCCATCCATTACATCCATTCCATACTCTTTTCATTTCAGCTAAAGTAATCATCAGAGATCTAGAGAAAACCCTAAGTTTGCAACCTTGAAATTATAGATTAAACATAGAAATGGACATAAATTCACTCAAATCTACTACAAATAAGTCAGGATATTAAAGACCTAATAGATTCCAAAACCCATATCAATAGCACACCCCCGACATGGGGGTTTTAGCTACACATGCTAGAAATTAAGGATTTGATACCAAATATAGCAACTGCAGTCATGTAACAAGATTGATTAGAAATTAGTTGATTAGTATCAAACAATCTTCTCCAATTTGCTTCACAAAAACTTCAAAACCCTAACTCCCCTTTGTACTCCACGAGGAAAGTTTTATGTACTACTCTACAACTTAGAAGACTAATTGTTCTGATATGGTATGAGCTGCTATGTGTAATATCCTTTCTAAAATTGCTTGTACACTCTGTGCATATGTGTGAAAATTTGTGCTGCAAAATGCCATTCAACGATCAAGGCTAACCATCGCTGAGCACTCTGGCGATGCGCCGAATGTGCACTTGACCCCTTTCTTTTGCATCTTCATAAGGCTTCCTCTTCTGAAACATTAGGCGATGACTCTTCACCAATGCAATTTGATGATGTACTAAATTTTCCATCATATCGCCTTCTTATTAGTGTTTTGGGGCTTTGAGTGCTGTAACTTTAGGTGCTCTCCTCTGCAATTTGATGGTGTTTTGAACATGCTTTGTGATATCGAATCTGACCACGTTCTTGACTTGACTTGACCTAAAGCCTTGGTTGCTGCAATTATATGTGATGTCTCTGAGTGCTTAGCGAATTGCTGAGTTTGTAGGCGGTACCACTTTTCTTCACCTTATTGCACTTTTGCTCTCTTTCCAAGATTTTACTAAGTACTGTCCGGATTGGATTTTACTAAATATTATCCATTTGTGCACTTTTAGTCCGACTTCCTGTCACAGTACATGCATATTTGTTTGACGTTGGAAATAATAGCAAAATAAGGGCATTGTTTCTTTGCAAGCTAGCCCCAAAATGAGCCTAAAATATGGACACATCAATGAAGATAATGGATTTAATGTTTTTGAGGATAGTATTATCAGCACATCTAGGGATAATCAAAAGGTACACAGTGTAAATTCTTTATCCATGGCATTGGTGTTGAAAACTTGATTAAAAAATTTAATAAGAGGGGTGACAATATGTCCTAATAGTTTAGAAAAAAAATGAGTGAACACTATTAGGACTTGATGCTCTTGTAGATTTTAAAAAATTAACAATCTTTTTGATTTCACTAATGATAGGATTATAGCATAGGCTCTGGTAATTTTCAAATTTTATAGTCCCCTACATGGAATTGAGGTAGGAGATTTTATGAGTAATGATCAAAAGATTGCCATAGAATAGCTAAAATGTGCTAATTATATCAGTTTAATCATAAATACAATTTTTAGCCTCTTCTTTAAAGGTACTGATTTTGTTTCAACTCCTTTTATTAAGGGTAAAAGTGTGGAAGAATATAATGTTGGAACCACCCTCAATTCAATATTTTAGCATTTCACAATATTTTTCTTATGTCTTAGTATATCTTTATACTCATTAGTAAAGTTAGATTATCACTCTTGGAGAGAGGGTTGAATATGTCCTTATATTCTAATTATTTTGAAAAAGAAATACGTGGATACCATTAGGACTTGGTGCCCTTGGTGGATTTAAAAGAATTGACAATCTTTTTAATTTTACCTATGCTAGGGTTACAATAAAGGCTATGATGGTTTTCAAGTCTTATGGTTTCCAATATAGAACTGAGGTAGGAAGATTTATGAGTAGCGGTAAAAATATTGCCATAAAATAGCTAATTAGTGCAAATTATATTAGTTTAATCATAAATACAATTATCAGCTTCTTCCTTAAGGGTAATGATTTTCTTTCTGCTCCTTCCATTAAGGATAGACGTGTCGAAGAATATAATATTAGAATCACCCTCAGTCCAATATTTAGCTTTTAGAATAATTGTCTCATATCTTAGGATATCTACATACTCTTTAGTAAGGTTAGATTGTCACATTTGGAGAAAAATTGAATGAATAGCAAACGAATTTTGAATTTCAATTATTTTAGTGAAGATTTATTTTTTTGTAAGATGTTGCCAAACACCGTTTTGTTACTAGTGGTAACATCAAATCTAAAGAGGTATGTAGTCTCAATCAAGTAGGAGATATTGTTAGATATTGTCAAAGCTTCCTCTAACAATATCTCTAAAGCCACGATGGTTACTTTTCATGACCCAATCTTGGCTCTAAGAGATCCTTGAAGGAACTTCAAACTAGTCTTCTTTGCATATCATAGGCATTCATAGACAATGGGAAATAAATCTTAAGTGAAAAATAGAATATAGATATAAAAACGTAATATAAGAGAGTATAAGGAATACTAGATAACATAAATCACAATACATTATGTCAAATAATGTCTCTAAGTATTAGACTCGGAGGGGGCTAGACATGTCTCTAGCTCACCCCAAGAAAAATACAACTATTGATTCAAAATAACATAAAAACTTGTAAGAGGTTTGTCCCCGAAGCATGTGGAATCAACAAAGTCTTCAAGTCAACATTCGTTCCCGAAGAAGGTGGACTCAACAAAGTCTTCAAGTCAACATTCGGATCTTGCCCCAAATGAGAATGCAGGGGGTTATTTTGGATTCCATGTAGTAGCTCACATGGTCTTATATGTTGGTTACGATCTTCTCCCATAAAGTTTATAATTTTATGTCTTTATCCCATCACATGTGTTTTCGTATTATACATTGGTTCTGACTTCATATTAAGCTTTATTACTTGATCATGATTAAGCATAGTTTGTACGATTACATTGAAATTCAATGCATGGAGACTTGTAAATTTTATGAATGATGACATTATAATTTCATTCTTGCATTATATCTTACATACTTAGTACATTCAAATGTACTAACGCATATTTTTCTTATATGATGTCACCATGTAGGGGCCAGTGCTCTATCTCTTCCACCAGTATGTGGTTAGCTTTTATGTCCAAGCTAGTAGCTTTGGTATGTCCTTAGTTTGGTGATTTTACCTCTTACTTCATGCCTTGTGTTTTTGAGATGATTATATGTTTTGAGTTATTCATTAGATCAACACTCCTCCTCCTCTAACACGTGGCTAGATTTTTAGACATTTGAAGACTTGTAATTTGTGAGTCCCCTAATTTGGGGACTACACCTATTTCTTTTATGCTTGATCTATCAAGACATTTTATTTTCTTTGAGCTTCATTTCTTTGGTACTTATACTTGTGGGTGAGCTTTGAACATGTCTTAGCCCCCGCCAAGTCTTTTATTTAGAAGGTATGGTTGGGCAATGTAGTAAGGGTTAATGTTTAGTTTCCTCTTAATTGATTTCATGATGTTTGTCCCTTAGTCCCATTTACCTATTTAAATTCCAAATTTATTAATGATTCAAGTCCAATGAAATGCTTGACGTATACTAAGAGGCTTGGGTGAGGTGCCTTCGGGTTCCTCATTCGCCATGTTATGAGTATTTCCTAGGCTTGGGTCAAGATAGCCACCTTCAAGGATACTAAATCCCCTATCATAAGCTTGCAATTTTCCACAATTATGTCATGAGTTGTAAATTAGGGCAAAAGTATGGTTTCATAATCATTAGGCTTAAAATCAAGTACAGATGGATTTATCCATAATTATGTATTATATGCTTAATTGAATCAAAATTGAAGGAACCCAACATAGTTTTTATATACCTTAATTAACTCATTCATGAAACTACTCATAACTCATGTGATTCATGTAATTTGATGTAAATTCACATATAAGTAAATAATTTCAATCTAAAGCATAATGCATGCAATTAGAAGCAAAGTCATAAAACCCTTGAAATTCCCATACTTGAACTTGATGAAGAGGGAGTAAATTTATGGGGCTCCATGGGTGAAAAGTACCCATGGATGAAACTCACATACATAAGAAAAAATTTAGCAAAACCCTTGAGAATTTGTGGAGCAACTTGATGAAACCATAGCTACTATGCTTATGAACCTTGAAAGGATTTTAAAAGGAAGGAAATCTTTAGAGACTCGTAATTTTAGTGAATAAAGTGTAATTGAAATGATTTTGGTAGTATAGGATAATAAGGGTAGTTTAAGAAATCAAAATGATATATTGTTAGGATTAGAGTAGGAGAACACACCAAAATATGCTTCATTAAAATTCTCCTAACAGGAACCATGAGAGCGGTCTAAGGATCGTAGACCATTCTACGACCCATTGTCTGGGTTTTGTAGAATCAGGCTATAATGTTTTGGCCCTTAGAAGGCCTTAAAGATGAGTAAGAATTAGTTTTCAGGAGTTTTTGGCTTAGGGTGCCTACTAAGGAGCCCATCACTACATGTTATTCACACCACAGACCATGGTGTGTCCTGTGGAGGCTCCCTTGGGGGATGATTCCTAATCCTTTGCATGGTCCATTGAATTTTGGCCAAAGGTCCCTTCAAGGAACCCATCACGGCCTGTGGTGCCCTCCATGGACAATGTAGGGTACCTTAGAGGTGACTTGGTCCTTGAGGAGGCTTCCATGAGGATTTCACATGAAGGTTCCACTAATGAACCCTCCATGGTTCGTGGTGCAGACCATGGGCTGTGGAAGGGCTCTTGGAGGCACCCCCTATTTGAAAGCCATGTTTTGGCGAAGTATACCCACCACTGACCCATATACGGATCGTGGGCTCACCACGAGTGGTGTAGGGTGTTGTGCAGGGCCCTATGTGGTTTTTTTGAGTCCATTTCACTACGGGCATTTTGGAAACTTTAGCCTAAACCCTTGGTATTCTTTTTTGTTTTTGACTTTTTAGCCTATTTCAAGACCCTTAAGCTTATACTTAGTCATTTCCACTCGTTCACTCTTATTCGTGACACTAAGTCTCTAAAATTCAATTCCTAAAAACAAAAACTTCATTCAAGCTTATCTTTGAAGGATCAAGCTATGGTCTCAAGTGTGCTCTCAAATTCAAGTCTAATTCACCTTATTCGTCCTAATCTCCTCAAGGTATGTGATATTGATTCATAATTTCCTTCCAATCATGAAAACCCCAAAATCTGTTTCTTCAATTTTATGATTTCTAAGTATGATTTGCAAATGGATTTTTTAAATTAGTTTTAATTTCATGAAATTGAGCTACGAGCTGAACTTGATTATTGATTTTATGATGTTTTGAACCGTATTATTATGATTTACATATATTCTATGAAGAATTGAATATGCGTGTCTCTTTAATTTATGAATCTATGCATTGATAAATTCATGTATGTTTCAATTATTGATTTATTCATGGTTTTCAAATGATTTTATCTTATTATCTTGTTTTATTGATTAATTCCAAATACCCATTCTGTTCCTTCATTCCTCATGACATATGCATACATGAAGAAGTATTTTCATGAGATTTATGATGTGGGTTATTATGCAATTCTGATTATGACTATATTTTCAAGCAAGTATGGTTATACCATAACATGTGATCACATAGTGTCTATGATATGGATTTTTAGCATTTATGGGTGAGGATTCACTAATATGTACAAGTATGAATGTGCTACTCCTATGTATGTATTTATGAATTGAAGTATAATTTGACTTTTAGCCCAAGTAGGCATGATTATAAAGTATGTTGGCTTTTAAGTCTAAATATGCATGACGATGATTTGAAAAGACCTATGTTCCTTTTTCAAGCACTTATATGTATATGTATTCCCATGGGATTTGACTTAGCATTGATTGAGATTGGACGAGAAAGACTATCCCTAAGGGACCTTATATGAAGCTTCCTTTCTCATAACTATGTGCCAGCGTAGGTTTTTGTTTATACCCCTTTAAGGGATGATAATGATACAATGAAGCCACCATATTAGCAAGATTACAGGTAGTAAGGTGCAGTATGGGCTACCTAATACGACCCTAAAAAGTGCTCGAAAGTGTGCCTCAAAAATGCCCATAATCGTAATTTTTATATATCTCAAAATTTGTGCATGATATCAAAAATCCAACTTCATATTCATCATCAGGGGCAAAATTGAGTGGAAAATAGGTTTAATCCTGATTTTAGAGCAACCACGATGAAGACATTAATATGCACCCCAAATCAGTAGTGACGCCAAATCTTTAATGCAAACACAATGGTGACTAACTGTAATGACCCCAAAACGTGCCTCGGAATGCCTGGAATGTTAATTTCCTTATATATCTAAATCCATTTATGATTTCAAAACTTTGACTTCAGATTCTTGTTCAAGGGGTCAAAATTAGGTGAAAAAGGGTCTTACCCCGATTTAAGAGCAAAAGATTAGCAATTATAAATTTTTAAGTGAAGAATTCCAGTAAGGTTTATGCGTTCCCTCCGCGATGCACCAAGGCTGCGCTGTAGTGTAATTCCTTCTCCACGTCCAATCCATACCGCGGAGAGGTACATTTTGCCTGGCAGTGTTTCTCCTGTGCAGCCCAAAATATTCTAAGTGTTGGGCCCAAGTTTCCCAAACGTGTTTCTATCTATACTTAGCTAAATTTCACCCCTATATCATCCAAAACATTTCCCAATACTCCCCAAAACACTTAGCCATATTTTTACTCCAAAATTGAAGACTCAAAACCTTCATCTAGAACTAAGGATTTTCTTCAAGCTTCAAGCCTCCATTTTCAAACTTCACTTGGAACTTCTTCAAAGCTAAGGTATGTGGTATTGAACCATTGGGTCCTTCCACCCATGGTGACTAAGTCTCTTTTTTACTAATATTGCATGACTTAAAATTGATTTTACATGTGGGTCTTGTATATTGAGAAATTCACTGCACAGTGATTTTAGTTGAAAGTATGGTTGTTTTAGCATGTTTCAAGCTCTAAATCTTTGATCTATTGTTGGATTTGATGAGCGGTTTTGAAATGAATGTCTTGGGGGTGTTGCAAGGTGTTGAGTGATGGTTTTACTATAGATTATCTTGAATGATTTCATCTCTAAATTGAATGGTCTTTTACCCCATTACACACCACAAGGTGTTTGATAAAATGTCCGGTTATATTTTCTTGAGGAATTGAAAGTCCAAAGCATGAGATATGATATGATTGATTTTATGATGATAAAATGAGATTATGTACATGATATATATGTTCTATATAATGTGTCGCATTAGACCATGCCCAATCTGGGGGTATAGGAGCCTGGATAACCATGTGAGGGGCATGTACCTTGCCACCTAGGTGTCCAGGTGTGAATGGCATCAACCAAGTGACGGGTGTAGTACCTTGCCACTAGGGTGTCTAGGTGTGAATGGCTATGTGAGGGGTATAGTACCTTGCCACCAGGGTGTCCAGGTGCGAATGGCACCTCCCAATCATAGTTGGGATTCTGGCATGGTCTCTTCTACACATATGATATCTTATATGAGCATGAGTTATTGAAAGCATGTTTTACTTATGCATTGTTCATGCATGGCGTATTGTGATACTATGCCTATTTCCTATGTTTATGCATTTTGTCTATATGTCTATCTCTTGTTGCATTGCATCCCATATACTTAGTATATTCAAAGATACTAACGCATATTCTTGCCTACATGATATCACCATGTAGGGACAGGCGCTCAAGTTGATCATCCTCTTCCTCCACATGGCTAGTCTGTGCTATTCCAAGCTTATTGGTGAGTTCTCAATTTCGGGGACCTTAGTCTATGTTCCAATTATCCATGTATTGAGACACTTTCTTATGTTCTATTTTGACTATGAGGGTGAGCCCGATTACTTGTCTTGGTCCCCACTCTATTTATGTATTTAGAGGTGTTTATTGGACAAATTGTGAAATTATTATATGAGCTATGACTTCTTATCTTTGATGCTGATGTTTTAGCAAGCTATCCCTTAGTCCCTTTTCCCTTTTTGGTTATTTTATGTCCTTTACATACTTCCACAACAAATGATGTGTAATGACAAGTTTAGAGGCTTGTTTGCGGTTCCTTCGGGTTCCCCAATTGTCGTGTCACCTCTAGGCCCTAGGCTTAGATCGTGACACTAACTCTAGATCATTGGTAGGGTAGTTCTTTTCATGTACCTTGAGTTGTCTAGAAGCATAAGATATGACCATACCATTTTGCATCAATAGACAACCCAAACCAACCCGGGAAGCATCACAATACACAACCCAAACCAACCTGGGAAGTATCATAATACACCACAAATCTCCCAAGTCCATATGGTAGTGACAATATAGGAGCGGACACAGGCTTATCTTCCAATGTCTGGAAGCTTCTATCATATTCATTGGTTCACACAAACTTAACTTTATTTTAAGTCAATTTGGTCATAGGGGAAGAAATGGAGGAGAACCCATTCACAAATCTTCTATAGTAACTCGCAAAGCCCAAGAAGCTCCTAATATCTGACGGGTTCAATGGTCTAGGCCAATTCCTAATCACATCGATTTTCTTAGGATCCACTTTTATACCATCCCCCGACACCACATGACCCAAGAATGCAACCTCCTTCAACCAAAATTCACCCCTATCGTATTTAGCATACAATCTCTCCTCCCTTAACCTTTGCAACAAAACCCTCAAATGGCCCATATGCTCTTCCCTACCACGAGAATAAATCAAAATATCATCAATGAAGACTACAACAAAAGAGTCAATATGGGGCTTGAAGACTCTATTCATTAGGTCCATGAAGATGGCCCACACATAATGCCCATATCTAGTCTGGAAGGCCGTTCTGGGAATGACACAGTCCCTTACCCTCACTTGATGGTACTCAGACTGAAGATCAATCTTAGAGAAAAAGGTATCCCTTTGCAATTGGTCGAACAAGTCATCAATCCTTGAAAGAGGATATCTATTCTTTATAGTAACCCTATTGAGTTATTGGTAGTCAATGCACATTCTAAGTGACCCATCTTTCTTCTTTACAAACAACACCATTGCACCTCAAGGTATTTGGCTTGGTCTAATAAATTCCTTCTCCAACAAATCTTTCAATTGCTCCTTTAACTCC
>JAOTQR010108706.1:0-10474 GCA_025774065.1 Solanum ossicruentum | reverse complement strand
TTTTCCTTGCATCCTACATACTTAGTACATCCAAAAATACTAATCCATACTCTATGCCTACATGATGTCACCATGTACGAACTGGTGCCCAAGTTGATCCTCCTTCTCCATGTGGCTAGTTCTGAGCTATTCAAGCTAGTTGGTGAGTCCTCCACTTCGGGGACCTACTTTATGTTTCTTCTATTATGTATTAAGACAATATTCTTTATTGTTTATTTTTACTATAAGGGTGATACCGATCACGTTGTCTTGGACCCCGCTCTTATCTATGTATTAGAAGTGTTTGTTGGACATGTAATGTATCTATGGTATGAGTTTGACTCTTATCTTTTGACTATGATATTTTGCAAGATTTACCCTTACCCCAGTTTCCCCATTCTCTTATCTTTTATACTTGATTGATTGCTTTCGTGACCAAGGATGTGTAATGATACTTTATGAGTCTTTCTTGGGGCTCCTTCGAGTTCCCCTTGTGCCGTGTCACGTCTAGGCCCTAAGCTTGGGTTGTGATAGTGATCTTACTAGAGAATATGCTTAGGGCTTGTATATTGGAGCTTAAGGGTAGTTGGGATGATCATCTTCCATTGATTGAGTTTACCTGTAGCAATAGCTATCATTCTAGCATCAGTATGGTTCCTTTTGACGCTCTCTATATGGTAGGCATTGTAGATCATAGGTTGGGTGGTTTTAAGTGGGAGAGATGACCTTTTGGTTTCAAATCTGATTTGGAGGACATGGAGGAGGTGAGATTGATTAGGAAAGGATGACGCAGCCTGAGGTCATCAAAGTCATATGCTCTGAGAGGAGAAGGGATCTTGGATTAAAAAATTTGTGATTGGGGGTAATTGAAGGTTTCGCTCATGAAATGTGCGGTTTACCCTGGTAAAGAGGGAGTTGGATTCATGGTTTGTGAGTCTTCATTAGGTGTTGAGGAAGGTTAGTGAAGTTGCATACGAATAGGAAGTGCCTTTGGATAAGGATATGGTTCCTTTTGTTCTTCATGTTTCTAGGATTGAGGAGGTGTGTTGGTGATTCAAGTGTTATAGAGCTCTTGCGGTTGTGTATGTAGTGGGGGATGAGTTGGCCTATGAAGAGATCCGGTGGAGAAGTTGGGTGGATTAAGTAAAGGTTGATTTGTGAGGATGTAGTGTTTATCAAGGCCCATTGGGAGAATCCTCAAGTTGATAGTATCTCTCGGGGAGCCAAAGTGGGCATGGAGGAACAATATTCATACCTCATTCATTCTATTCAAGCTTATGATGACACGTCGAGTCCTTTTATGATTCCAAGTCTTATGCTTTAGCCCCTATGTCATTGTATGCATTCATGTTTATATTGAGAAAGTTCATGGTGATTTTAACACTCATATTGAGATTTTGAAAATGGGTTTTAAATGTATTGTTGCATTCTTGTTGGGGCTGCTGAATTCATGATTACTCTTCTCATATACGTTTCTTTGACAATCAGGGATGAATGTTCTCAAGGGTGAGATATTGTAACGATCCCAAAAAGTGCCCGAAAATATTCCTTGGAAGTGCCCGAAATTGTAATTTTCATATATCTCAAATTTGTGTGTGATATCAAAAATCCAACTTCACATTCTTGTTCAGGGGGTCAGATTTAGGGTGAAAAGGGTCTAACCCCTATTTAGAGCAACCGTAGCAAAAATCCGAAATTTAGAAGCGTTGATTTCCAGTAGCAACTTTCCGTCACTGGCCCGTATTATTTTGGTGCTAGTTTCTATTTTTTCTCCAAGACTTTTAAGTCTTGTGCCTAAATGTTTTCACACGTGAAAATACCTATACTTAACCATCTTTCACCCTCATATCATTCTAAACATTCGCCAATACTCACCCAAACACTTAGGCTTATATTTCTCTCAAGATTCAAGTGCCAAAACCCTCTCCGGATGTTAAGAATTCAACCAAGCTTCAAGTCTCCATCTCCATTCTTCATCGTCCAAAGCTAAGGTAAGTGGGTTTCTTTTATTGGTTCCTTTCACCCATGATACCCAAGATCTCTTTTACTCAAAATTGCATGATTTAAAGTTGATTTATTTGTGGTTCTTAACTATTATGAAAATCACTCCACACTATGTTAGGGTTTATGAAAAGTATGATTGTTGCTATGTTTTGAGCTATGAAACAAAGATCTATTGTAGGACTTGATGAAGGGATTTGATATATATTGCTTGAAGGTATTACCAAGTATCTATTGAAGGTTTTACATTGAATTTTCTAGCACGATTTCACTCTTGAATTGCATGATTTTACACTAGTACTACACACCCTCTAATTGTTTGATAAAATGTCCGTTATGGGTTCTTGAGGAATTGAAGGTCCAATGTATGGCTTATGAGTTGAATGATTATATGATAACGAAATGATGGTGATATGATGATGAAGGTAATATATATATATATATATGATGACTATATGATGATGGGATGTGTGAATATGATGACTATATGATGATGAGAAGAATGTATGGCTAAGATGACTATATGATGATAGGAGGATTGTATATATGTATATATGATATTATATCTATAGTGTTGGGGATGACCAAGCCTAGTTCGGAGGGTTGTAGGCCCGAGTAACCTATTGAGGGGTTGGTACCTCGATCACCTAGCTCGGGTGGTGGTAGGCCCGGGTAACCTTGTTGGGGGTTGGTACCTATCAACCTTGTTGGGGGGTTTGTACTCCATCAACCAGTTGGGTGGTTTGTACTCCATCAACCATGTTGGGGATTTGTACTCATCAACCTATTAGGGGAGTTTGTACTCCATAAACCTCATAAAGAGTTTGTACCTCATGCACCTATCCAAGAGGGTGGTAGGCCTTGGCTTTCACTATAATGGTCTCTCCTTACACTCGTATTATGTTCTATATAAGCATGTTTTTACTTCAAGCATCATTCATACATGTCATTTTGTTAGTATGCTATTTATTGCTTATGATTATGCATTTTGCTTTTGATGCCTATCTATTGTTGCATTGCATTCTACATATTTAGTACATCAAACTTACTAATGCATACTCTATGCCTACGTGATAATACAATATAGGAAAAAGAGCTCCTCTTAATTCTCCTCATGACTAGACGGATTCTTCAAGTAAGCTTATGGTGAGTCCTCAAGTCCGGGGACAATATCTATCTTTTCTCAAGCTTATCTTTAGACTATGTCATGTATGTTTGGATTACCTATTGTTATTATCATGAGAGTGAGCCTGGTTGCTTGTCTTGGCCCTCCCTCTTATATATGTAGTAGAGGTGTTATTGGGCATGATATATATCTATGCCATGAGCTTTGACTCTATTGTTTGTTGATGTTTATGATATGGAAGTTCATCCTTAGTCCCAATTCCCCTTGTTTATGCTTATTTCTTATTGTCATTTTAATTGCTTCCGTGACCAAAGATGTGTAATGATATGCTATGAGGCTTGTTTGGGATTCCTTCGGGTTGCCCATTCACTGGTCACATGTAGGCCCTAGGCTTGGGTCGTGACAATTAACAAATATCCGATAGTAGCCCCCTAAACCCAAGAAGGTCCTAATGTATGATAGATTCAATGGTCTAGGCCAAATCCTAATCACATCTATCTTCTTAGGGTCCACCTTAATACCATCCCCCGACACCACATGTCCTAGGAAAACAACCTCTCTCAACTAAAACTCATCTTGTCATACTTAGCATATAACTTCTCTTCCCTCAATCTTTGCAATACAACCGTCAAATAGGCCCTATGCTCCTCCTCACCATGAGAGTAGATCAAATTATCATCAATGAATATCACAACAAATGAATCAAGGTAGGGTTTAAAGACCCTATTCATTAGATCCATGAAGATGGCCGGTGCAATGGTCAATTCAAAAGACATCACAACAAACTCAAAATGCCCATATCTAGTCTAGGAGGCCATCTTAGGATTATCACACTCTCTCACCTTCACTTGATGGTACCTGTACTGAAGATCAATCTTAGAGAAGTGGCTAGCTCCCTGCAATTGGTCAAATAAATCATCATTTCTTGGTAGAGGATACCTATTCTTGATGGTGATCCTATTGAGTTTCCGATAGTCAATACACATTCTAAGAGACCCATCTTTCTTCTTCACAAACAACACCGGTGCACCCTAAGGGGATTGGCTTGGCCTAATAAAGCCCTTCTCCAATAAGTCCCTCAATTGTTTCCTCAATTGTTTCTTCAACTTCTTTAGCTATGCCGGGGCCATACGGTAAGGGGGAATAGAAATGGTTTGAGTATAGGGAAGGAGGTCCATACCAAAGTCTATTTCCCTTTCAGGAGGAACACCGGGAAGGTCATTTAGAAAGACATTAAGAAACTCATTCACAACCAGAACCGACTCTATGGGAAGGACTTTGGACTCCACATTCCTAACCCTCACAAGATGATAAAGGCACCCTTTAGAGATCAACTTACGGGCTTTACTGCAAGAGACGAACCTACACTTGACCACCACATCATGACTCTCCCACTCAAGGATTGGTTCATTTGTGAATTAGAATTTGACCCTACAGGTTGTACAATCAATAGAGACATAGTATGCATGTAATCAATCCATCCTAAGAATGACATTAAAATAAACCATATCCAACTCAACCAGATGACAAGGCAATCTTTTTTGCTAGATGAAAATGGGACAATTTCTATAGACGTTTCTAGTAACAATAGATGCACCAATAGGAGTAGACAACTCATATGACTCATGAAACAATTCGGGCTCAACATAGAAATTTTTAGTAACAAAGGGGGTAACAAATGAAAGAGTGGCATCCGGATCAATCAATGCATACACATCAAAATCAAAGATTTTGAACATACTGGTGATGACATCAGGAACCTCATCAACCCCTTGCCTCCCATGCAAAACATAAAATTGATTTTGCCTTGGGGAACCATCTTGTTGACCACTTCTCCCCAAAGGAACTGCACTAGCACCTTATGGACAAATTTCTTTTCCCTTGTTGCGATTTCGGGGGAAATCCATCACTTTATGCCCAACTTCACCATAATGATAACACGCATTAGTATCACTCAAACACGGGCCACTATGACACCTACCACATTTTGGACACCCACCACTAGGAACCATACCCCTAACATCTTGGGCCCTTGGAAAATCATTGGCAACCCTATTATTAGATGCATGAGAAGACCCTTGGCCTTTATGGAACCGGTCATCCTTTTGGAACTTACTATTAAAATGGGCCCCCTTGGCCTTATGACTCCTCTTCTTCCTCAATTTCTCCTCTTCCATTTATTCAGCATAGCTCATTAAATAGGACAAGTCTATGTCACTAATCAACATGGCGCATCGGCATTCCTCACTCACCAAGTCGGAGACACCCATCACAAATCTGTTCATTCTAGACCTCGAGTCGGTGACCAAGTGGGGAGCATATACACCCATCACAAACTTGTTCATTCTAGACCTCGAGTCGTCGACCAAGTAGGGAGCATATTTAGAGAGTTGAGTAAACTTGAGGGAATACTCCCTCACCTCAAAAATCCTTGCCTCAAATTCATAAATTCCACCAATTTTGCTTCCTTAAGTTCAAGGGGTAAGAACTAATTAAGAAAAGCTACCTTGAACTCTTCCCAAAGTACCATATAGTTGACTGTCTTCTCTTCCTACCATTGATTGTACCATATTTGTGCCACCCCCTTGAGTTGGTAAGCCGGCAACTCTGTGTTATCTTCTGACCTCCCACCCATTATAGCCAATACCTGATATACCTTGTCAATGAACTCTTGAGGGTCGTCATTCACTTTTGGCCCATGGAATTCTGTGGAATTCATTCTCATGAAGTCTCTCACCCTAGAAGCCGGTGTAGGAGCATAAGGGGCTTGGGCCCCTTGATTGGCTTGATTAGCCACAATATGTGCAAGCAAAGTGAGAGCATCCCGAAGCTCTCCTTGAGCCGGTTGGTCATCGGGTGTGCAGGCTCTCCTTCCTCTGGTATTAGGAATGATCTAGCATAGCAAAGAATAATCATTAGGGGGGAATAATCTTATTTCAACTCTATAGAACGACTTAGAACATGAAGAAGGGAAATATTTCCTAAAACACGGTATAGCCTCTTACTCATAGTTGTGGTGCACAAAACAACCATGAATAAGACTCTAATCAATGCAGTGTGTTAGACTTCGAGGATCTAACAACCTAGCGCTCTAATACAAAGTTTGTCACGACACAAGCCTAGGGCCTAGACATGACAGGGTTCATGGGGTACCCGAAGGGACCCCAAGCAAGCCTCTTAACATATGAATACACATCCTTGGTCGTGGAAGCAATAGAATACAACAAGAAGTAGTAAATAGGGACAAAATAGGCTAAGGAGAACTTCCATATCATAATCTACAAGAGTCAAGAGAGAGTCAAAGCTCAAAACCATAATAAAAACATGTCCAACAACACCTCTAGAACTTAGATACTTAGCATGGGCCAAGACAAGCTACCAAGCTCACCCTCAGAGTCAACATATATACGAAAGAAGGATAGTCTTAGAACATAGTAGGAGATCATAAGCATTTTCCCTAAAATGGAGGACTCACTAAAGAGCTTGAGAGATATTGTACTAGCCACGTTGAGGAGGATGATCAAGTAATGCTTTGGTTCCTACATGGTGACATCATGTAAGCATAGAGTATGCGTTAGTGCATTGGAATATATTAAGAATGTCGAATGCAATGCAACAAGAGATAAGTACCATAAATAAAATGCATAACATAGGCAATGAATAAACTTTATGGTTATATGGCATGTATGAATGATGCTTGAAGCAAAATCATGCTTATAGGTAGAACATAATACAAGTGTAAGATGTGACCAGTATTTGTGTATCCAAGTCTTACCACCTCCTCGGAGAGGCGCATGAGGTACAAACCACTTCATGAGATTGATCAGGCACAAACCCCCCAAGAAGGTTATGAAGGTACAAACCCTTTGACAAGGTTACATGGGCTTGCCACCTCCCGAGCGAGGCGATCGAGGTACAAACCCCTCAACAAGGTCAACCCGGCCTATAACATCCCAAAACTATATAGACAATATTATATACATACATTGCTTTCATCATCATCATATACATATATTCCTTTCATCATCATAATGTCATTCAACTCATAAGATATGCATTGGACCTTCAATTCATCAAGAAATCATAATCCAGGCATTTTATCGAACACTTGGCGGGTGTGTAATGATAGTGTAAAACCATGCAATTCAAGAGTGAAATCATGCAAGTGAATTCAATGTAAAACCATTAATAGACACTTAGTGACACCCTCAAGCAATATATGTCAAAATCCTTCATCAAATCCCTCAATTAATCTTGGTTTCATAGCTCAAAACATGCTAAAACCGTCATAGTGTGCAATGAAATTCATAATATATAAGACCCATGAATAAATCAACTTTAAATCATGTAATTTTGAGTGAATTGAGCTTGGGTATGATGGGTGAAAGGGACCCATAAAAGAAACCCACATACCTTAGCTTGGGAGAATAGCTTGATGAAGATTGGAGATGGAGACTTGAAGCTTGATTGCGAGCCTTAGAATCTGGATGAGTTTAAGACTTGAATTTAGGAGATGAAATATTCTCTAAAAGTTTGGAAGTGTATTTAGAAATGTCTTGAATTATATGAGGGTGAAATAAGGCTAAGTATAGGCCTTTTCAAGTATGGGAACACTTAAGCCCAAGACCCAAAAGTCTTGGATCGAGATTAAAATTACTGGCAACAAAATACGCAGGTCTATGTCTAGTAAGTGATTCAGACCTATCGCGGATGCAAAATTAACACATGTCCGTGACAGTTGCGCGTCGCGGCACTGTCGCGGATTCATTATGGATAAGAAAAACTTTGAAAAGTTTAAATTTCTAATCGTTTGCTCTTAAACTAGGGTTATATTTATACCCCACCCAATTTTGTCCCCAAAAAGAATATAAAGTCAGATTTTTTATATCGGGTACGAATTTTTAGATATATAAAAATTACGATTTTGGGCACTTCCGAGGAACTTCTTCAGGCACTTTTTGGGGTTGTTTCACATGCCATGTTGCTATTATACTCATCCCTTGCTTATGATTATGTATTTTGATTATTTTCATGACCCGGACCTAGGGTCTAGATGTGACACGGCGAATGGGGAACCCGTGGGGGACCCTAAACAAGCCTCTTAGCATATCATTATACATCTTTAGTCGCAGAAGAAATAAAATAACATCAAAAGACAGAAAAAAGGGAAAAATGGGGCTAAGGGACATAGTTGATACCATTGATACATAGAAGGTCAAAGTATAGCATTAATATATCATAATGTTCCAATAACACCTTTAATACATAGATAGGAGCATGGGCCAAGAAAATCTTCGGGCTCACCCTCATAGTCGTAATTGGTCAACATAGAAAGAGTCTATACACAACATGAAATCAAGAGAAAAAGTCCTCAGAATGAAGGACTTACCAAGCTTGCTTTGAAAGTCATACTAGTCACATGGAGGAGGAAGATGATCAAGTGGTACTCCAGTTCCTGCATGGTAACATCAAGTCGGCATAGAGTATGCGTTAGTACGTTTGAATGTACTAAATATGTAGGATGCAATGCAACAAGGGATAAGAAATATAATTAAATGCATAAATAGACATTGAATGAACATAATAGCAATATGACATGTATGAATGATGCATGAAGTAAAACATGCTTATATAGAACCTAATACATGTGTAGGAAGGGACCATCATCATAGACTAAGTAACTTAGTAGTTGGAATCCAAGGTAAACCACCCCTTGGAGGTGTTTGAGGTATCAACCCCTAACTTGGTTAATGGGTTTACCACCTCCCATCAAGGTGTTTGAGGTATCAACCCCTCAACTTGGTTATTAGGTTCTGCACCTCCTATCAAGGTGTTTGAGGTATCAACCCCTCAACTTGGTTAATGAGTTTACCACCTCCCATCAAGGTGTTTGAGGTATCTACCCCTCAACTTGGTTATGGTCAACTTACAACACTGTAGATACCTTTCATGAAATCAACACACATATAAACATTCCTTTTATCATCATAAAGTTACTTAGTTCATAGGTCATACAATGGATCATCAATAGCTCAATAGTGAAATGACCCCAAAAAGTGCCCGAATATGTGCCTCAAAATGCCTGGAATTTTAAATTCCATATATCTCAAAATCTGTTTGTTATTTCAAAAATCTGACTTCATATTCTTGTTTAGGGGTTAAATTAAGGGGAAAAGGGTCTAACCCCGATTTAAGAGCAAATGATTAGCAATTTTGTTTTTCATAATTTTTCTTATCAAGAATTGATCCGTGTTAATGCCGGAACATGCAGCTGTTGCATACATGTGTTAATTTGGTCTCCGCGATAGGCCTGCATTGCAGACCAAATGCAAACGTGTGTATTTTTCTGCCAGTAATTTCTATCTCGATCTAAGGCTTTTGGGTCATGGGCCTAAGTGTGCCCAACCGTGTCTTTTTGTCTATACTTAGCCATATTTCAGACTCATATCATCCTAAACATTCCCCTATACTCACTCAAATACATAATCATATTTTCACTCCCAAATTCAAGTCCTAAACCCACATCCCAAGCTAAAGTTCTTCTTCAAGCTTCAAGTCTCCATCTCCAATCTTCACCAAGTTCATCTGTAAGCTATGGTATGTGAGTTTATTTCATGGGTTCCTTTGACCTATGATACCCAAGCCTCCTTTTATTCTAATTGCATAATTTAATGTTGATTTACAAATTGGTCTTGATTATTATGAAATTCACTGCATGCTATGTTAAAGCTATGTAAAGTGGTGACTATTTTTCTATGTTTTGAGCTATAAATCTTGGATCTATTGTAAGATTTGATGAGGGGTTTTGGTGTATATGTCTTGAGGGTGTTACAAGATGTTTATTGATGGTTCTACAATGGATTATCTTGCATGATTTCATATCTATATTTCATGGTTTTATACTAACATTACACACCCTCTAAGTGTTTGATAAAATATCCGAATGTGGTTTCTTGAGGAGTTGAAGGTCCAAAGCATAAGATATGATGCAAATGACTATATGATGATGAAATTAGCTTATCTATATGATATACTCTATCCAAAGTGTTGAGTTAGACCATACCCGATCTGGGGGGATAAGAGCCCGGGTAACCATGTTGGGGGTTTGTATTCATCAACCATGTGAGGGGTTTATACTTCGCTACCATATTGATAAGCTGTGACTGTCATCAACCATGTGAGGGGTTTATACCACATAACCACCAAGGGATTTGTACCTTAGATAGCTAGCTTGGTCTCTTCTACACATATGATATCCTATATGAGCATGAGTTACTTGAGCATGTTTTAGTTAGGCATTCATCATACATGCTATATTGTTATGCTATGCCTATTGCTTAATTTTATGCATTTTGATTATAATTTCTA
>JAOTQR010108696.1:0-26590 GCA_025774065.1 Solanum ossicruentum | reverse complement strand
CACACACACACACACACACACACACACACACACACACACACACACACACACACACACATATATATATATATATAAGTGTGTGTTGGAGTCTATAGTAGCTCAATGTATAGATGACTTTCAGGTTTTGTATAGGTTGTGCTTGTGTTATTTGCAGATCACTAGTATTACCATGTTAGTGATTTAGGGAAAGTAACTTGGGCTAGTATTGGCTTGCTTGTAGGTGGAACCTAACAAGCGCCATCATGACCTAAAAATTTGCGTCGTGATAAAAATGAAAGGTTGGTTATTTATTGTGATGCGTCTAGGATTAGGTTGGGGTGTATGTTGATGCAACATAGTAAGGTGATAGCCTATGCTTCAAGGAAATGGAAGGTGAATGAGAAGAACTATACGACTCAAGATATTTAGCTTATGGTTTTAGTTTTGCTTTGAAAATTAGGTGTCACTACTTGTATGAGGTTCATGAGATGTGTTCATTGATCACAAGAGCCTTCAACATATATTAACCTAACAAGATCTCAGGTTGAGGCAACGAAGATGGTTAGAGCTTCTCAATAATTATGATATGAGAGTAAAATACCACCCGGGAAAAACAAATGTGGTAGACGACGCTCTCAGTAGAGTTTCCATAGGTAGTGTGTCACATATTAAATATGATGGAGAAAGGGAATTAGCCAAAGAAGTCCATAGGTTTTCCAGGTTAGGAATGAAGTTGAATAAATTCGGCAGTGGAGGTGTGACGGTACTACATGGGTCCGAATCTTCTTTGATTGAGGATGTTATTCCTAAGCAAGATCTTGATCCCACAATAATTGAATTGAAAACCTTGGTGCAGGAAGGAAAGATAGAAGTTTTCTCACAAGGAGGAGATGGTGTACTCTGATATCAAGGGAGATTGTGTGTGCCAAATGATAGTGAGTTAAAGAAGATGATATTGGAAGTGGCTCACAACTATTATTACTCTATTCATCCAGGTTCTACGAAAATGTATAGAGATTTGAGAGAGATCTAATAGTGGAATGGAATGAAGATGGAAATTGTCAAATTTGTGTCCTAGTGTGGAAATTGCCAACAAGTCAATGTTGAGCATCAACGATTAGGTGGTCTAGACCATGACATAATATTCTTACTTGGAAGAGGCCAATATGGACTTTGTAGTAGAATTGCCTAAGACCAAGAAGCACTTTGTTCCAATATGAGTGATAGTGGATCAGATGACAAAGTGGGGTCACTTCTTATCGGTTAGAATGACATTTAGTGTCGAAGACTATGCTCACTTGTATATTCGAGAATTTGTGAGGTTGCATGGGATTCCATTATCCATCATATCAGATTGTGGTGTCCAATTTACTTCTCACAATTAAAAATATTTTCAAAAGAAACTTGGTACTAAGGTGAAATTGAGTATCAGTTTCCATCCCAAAATCGACGGGCAAGAGAGAGGACAATTCAAACATTAGAAGACATGCTTAGAGATTGTGTGTTGGAGTTCAAGGGGAGTTAGGATAAGCATTTGCCTCCCATTGAATTTCCTACAATAATTGTTCCCATGCATTGAGATGGCACCAGTCACGACCCAAGCCTAGGGCCTAGACATGACACGGCAAATAAGAAGTCTGAAGATAACCTAAATAAGCCTCTTGATTGTATCATGTACACATCTTCAGTTGTAGAAGCAAAATTAAGCAATAAGAAGAGTCAATTAATAAAAAAAGGAGAGCAGGACTAAGGAAAGTCTTTGGTAATCATAAAATCACAAAAAGAGTCAAGCTCATGGCATATACGAAACATAGTATCCAACAACACCTCTAACTTAGAACGGACTATGAGCCAAGACACATTCTGTGCTCACCCTTATGATAACAAGTGTTCAACACAATGTAGTCTCAACATAGCAAGAGTAAGTTAGATATTTTCCTCGGAGTTGAGGACTTACCAAAGCTTTCTTCGAAGTACCGAGCTATCCCTGTGGAGGAGGAGGATCAAAAGGAGCTCTGGTACCTACACGGTAATATCATGTAGGCATAGAGTATGTGTTAGTACATTTGAATGTGCTAAGTATAGGGGGTGAATTGCAACAAAGACATAAGCCAATATAATTAAAATGCATAATCATTATAAATGGATTTATAATCTCAATATGACATGCATGATCAATGCTCGTAATAAAACATGCTTGTTAAATATTCAACTTGCATAATATATCATACATATGTCGGAAGAGACTTCAACCGACATAGACCAATTAGCTACAACTTGGACTCCAAGGCATGACACCCTCTCGGTTCAGGTGATCGGGTATGACAACCCTCGGCGAAGTGTGGTCTATTTGCCAAAGTAAAAAAAACATGATAACATGAACTAGATGGATCCACTAGTATAGCAAGGGAATTATTTATGATCCTATGGTGGCACATAGTTTAGAGACTAAAGACTTTATATAAGGACCCCTTGAGTTGAGCCCCTATCTTAAGCCTTAATAAGTGTGAAGTCAAATCCCATGGAATACTTGAAATAATCATACTTTAATAATATCATGAGTAACTTGTAAGAGACATGATAACTTGACATGAGTCTCTCATAAACATGCTTGACCACTATTAGTGAGCCTAACTTGAACATGAGAATAGATCATAATCACACATGAACCGTTGCTTTAACATGAATGACTCCTGTTTACTTTCGTCAAGGCATGTCAAATATAGAAATCCCTTATAATAGGTATAGAAAGCGCATAGATACAAGTTGGTTCTCTTGGGCCTTATCAGCAACGGGTGCCAGTCCATCCTAATGGGGCTTTGGGCGTGACAGAAGTGATATCAGAGCGGCTCGTCCTAGGGAGTCTACAAAGGCGTGTCGATGTAGAGTCTTGTTTATCGATGTATTGTGCACCACATTTATAAGCAGGAGGCTACGTGGAATTTAGGAGTTGTTGCTTACTTTTCATTCCTTAGATCATGCCATAGAGCCAAGTGTAATAGGTACATTATGTCTAACTCCTAAATTGTTTTTGTATAGCAGGTATGCTAGAAACCAGGCAAAACAAATGTAAAAGGAAGGGAGTAGAATTGGTGGTTGGTATACCCAGTCAGGTCAGACAACGAAATGAGGTTCAAGAGGAGTCTCTGTCACAGACATCTGCAACTCCTCCAGCTCCTGATGAACCCAGAAGTAGGGAAATTCCCCCAAAATTACCTACTGATGCTACCATGCAGGATTTGAGAAATGAAGTCCAACTATTGACCCATATAGTTGCTGGCCAAGGTCAAAGACGGGAAGGTCCAGTTATAGGTACAGGTGGTGCAAATAGGGCAACTGGCATGAGGATAGTGACTTCCTTAATTTGGACCCTCTAGCCTTCACTGGATATGGTCCTAATGAAGATCCCAAGACTTTATTGATCGGATTTAGTGCACTTTAGATGTTATGAATATGAGTGGTACAGAAGTTGTCTAGTTATCGACATATAGGTTGAAGGGTGTGGCTATATTGTGGTATGAAGCTTGGAAGCAATCTAAGGGTATAGATGCACCCCTAACTACCTGGAAAGAATTCAACAGGCATTTTTTGACTATTACTTGCCATTAGAGATTCGAGAAGTCCGTGAAGATAAGTTCTTGAATCTCCACCAGGTGAATATGAGTGTGAGGGAGTATAACCTTTAATTTAATTCCCTGGCCAGGTATGCTCCTAGCGTAGTTGCTACTATGACAGATAGAGTTCATCGATATATGGATAGATTGGATATATACATGGTCAGAGACTGTACCAATGCTTTCTTGAACAAAGATACAGACATAGCGAGGATGCAGGCTTTTGCATAGAAGTTAGAGGATCGGAGGCAGAGAAGAAGGACCCAAGATTTGGAAAGGGAGAAGGCCAAAAGGGCCAGATCTACATGGAAGTTTACGCTGTTCCAAGGTGAGTTTAGACATCAGTTTTCTAATAGACCTCCTAGGCCATCATCGTCCTATTCTGCAGCTAGTGCTCCACCACAACTTTGAGGGTCTAGAAGTAATCAGTTTGGTCAACTAGGTGAGGGACATGGTATACGGACAACAGGATATTCGACAGGCCAACCAATGACCCCTAGGCAACCTTGGAAATAGTGTGGAAGAAGTCATCCGGGTATATGTCATTTTAAGACAGATGTTTGTTATTAGTGTGGTGCGCCAGTGCATATGATAAAAGATTGTCGGGGGAGGCATATGGGTGATATAGCACAATCTATTGGGTTAGCTGTTGCTTCACCATCATTAGTTCCTCCAATAAGTAGGGGTCAACAAGCACCTATGGGTCTTGGTAGAGGTGTTATAGGGGTAGCTAGCTCAAGCGGAGTCCAAAATCGCACTTATGCTCTGGGGAGTCGGCAAAATTTGGAAGCTTCACCTGATGAGGTCACAGGTACATTGTCCATATTTTCACATAATGTATATGCATTGATTGGCCCTAGTTCTACACTATCATACACTACCCTACTAATTGTTGGGAAGCTTAAGAGAACACCCAAACTAGTGAACAAACCATTGAAGTGTTTACACCAACCGGTGAATCTATTATGGATAGAAGGGTTTATTATGACTATATAGTAACTGTTTGTGACCATGACACATATGCAAACCTTATTGAGCTAGAAATGGTGGAACTTGATGTTATAATAGTTATGGATTGGTTAGCTTCTTGCTATGCCTCTGTAGATTGTTGAACTAAGAGAGTGTACGTCCACTTTCCAAATGAGGCAGTTCTTGAATGGGAAGGCAATGTTGGGGCACCAAAGGGGGGAGTTTATCTCTTATTTTAAGCCAAAAAGATGATATCCAAGGGATATATATGTCATTTAGTTAGAGTGACGGATATGGAGGTAGAATCACCAACTCTTCAATCAGTTCCAGTAGTGAATGAATTTGTCGATGTGTTCCCTGAAGAACTGCCAGGCTTACCTATAGAACGAGAAATAGATTTTTGTATTGACTTACATCCAGGTACTCAACCCATTTCCATCCCTCCTTATAGAATGGCCACGACAGAATTGCGTGATTTAAAAGAGTAGTTAAAAGACTTATTGGAGTAGAGTTTTATAAGACCTCGTGTGTCCCCTTGGGACACCAGTATTATTTGTATGTAAAAAAGATGGCACCTTAAGAATGTGTATCGACTATCGATAATTGAATCGGGTGATAATTAAGAATAAATATCCCCTCCCCAGGATTGCTGATTTATTTGATGAGTTACAGGGTGCCAAATGCTTTTCAAAAATTGATTTGAGATCAGGTTATCACCAAGTGAGGGTGAAGGAGAAATATATACCTAAGACTTCTTTCAGAACACGCTATGGTCACTTTGAATTTCTTGTTATGTCATTTGGGCTAACGAATACACCAACAGTTTTTATGGATCTGATTAACAGGGTATTTAAGTCATTCTTGGATGTGTTTGTGATAGTAATTATAGATGACATTTGGTATATTCAAGATCAGAAGAGGACCATGCAAATCACTTGCGACAAGTGTTACAGGTTCTTCGTGATCGACAATTGTATGCCAAATTTTCTAAATGAAGTTTGGGTAAAATCAGTGGCATTCTTGGATCATATCATGTTTGATGAGGGTATAAGGGTTGATTCATGAAAGATTAAGGCTATGAAAGATTGGCTAAGACCAACAACACCACGGAAGTTCGGAGCTTCCTAGTTTTGGCAGGTTATTACAGGAGGCTTGTTGAAGGTTTTTCTCCTATTTCTGCACATCTAACAAAGATGACACATGAGGCAACTAAGTTCCAATGGAATGATGCGTGTGAAAGGAACTTCCACGAGCTAAAAGATAAGCTAACTTCTGCACCTATGCTAGTACTTCCAGATGGCACCGAAGGGTATGCAGTGTATTGCGATGCTTCAGGAGTTGGATTAGGGTGTGTACTGACACAATATGGTAAGGTAATTGCTTATGCATCTAGACATCTACGACTACATGAGAAAAACTACCCAACTCATGACCTTGAGTTAGCAGCGGTTGTATTTGCTTTGAAAATATGGCGCCTCTATTGGTATAGCGTTCACGTTGACATATATACTGATCATAAAAGTCTGCAATATATTTTTAAGTAGAAAGACTTAAATTTAAGAAAGCGTAGATGGCTAGAGCTAACAAAGGATTATGACATTGATATACTATACCATCCGGAGAAGGCAAATAAGGTAGCTGATGCTCTGAGCCGTAAGGCAATCATGAATATTGGTGATCAAGCTGTATTGAGTCAAGGAGTGGCTAAGGATCTACATCAAGTAGCCAGACTGGGAGTTCGCCTTTTTGAGACTACAGAGGAAAGACTTATTGTACATAATGCACCAACGTCTTCATTGGTAATAGAGGTAAAAGAAAAACAGTTTGAGGATCCTGTTCTATGACAGCCTAAGAAAGAGTGAGTTAGGGTACGAGAAAGGGCTTTGACCATACATAAAATGGAGTACTTTACTGCCAAAATAGATTATGTATACCTGATATTAATGGATTAAGAAAGAGAATAATCGAAGAAGCCCATCGTTCTCGATATTTCATCCATTCAGGATCAACTAAGATGTACCATGACCTGAAAGGAATGTTTTGGTGGGGAGGCATGAAGAAGGGCCTTGCAGAATTTGTGGATCAATGTCCTAATTGCCAACAAGTGAAAGTAGAACACCAAAAGCAGGAGGTTATATGCAGTGTATAGATCTTCCAACCTGGAAGTGGGATATGACCAATATGGATTTTGTTACTAAGTTGCCTCGCTCATTTTAGAAGTTGAGTCCATATGGTAATAGTTGATAGACTCACAAAGTCAGCATACTTCTTGCTAGTCAGTAGTGATTATACAGCTGAAGAATATGCCATGTTATACCTTAAAGAGATAGTCAAGCTACATGGGGTTCCAATCTCCATTATATTTGACCGAGGAGCTCAATTCACTGCAAAGTTTTGGAAGCCCTTCCAAAGGAGTTTAGAGACACAAGTGAATTTGAGTACAGCTTTCCACCCTCAAATAGACGGTCTAAAAAAATGCATCATTCAGACACTTGAAGATATGTTGCGATCTTGTGCGTTGGACTTTAAAGGTAGTTAGGTGGACCATTTGCCACTTATTGAATTTGCCTATAGTAATAGCTACCACTCAAGTATCAAGATGGCACCTTATGAAGCTTTGTATGGAAGGAAATGTAGATTGCCAATTGGATGATTTAAAGTGGGTGAAACCACCTTTCTTGGGCCAAATCTAGTACAACAAGCTATGGAAAAAGTTAAGGTAATATAGCAATGGCTAGAAACAGCCCAATGTCATCACAAATCATATTCGGATGCTAGAAGGAGAGGACTAGAATTCTCAGTAAGGGATTGGGTATTTTTAAAGGTGTCTCTAATGAAAGGGGTTATGAGATTTGGTAAGAAAGGAAAACTGAGTCTGCGTTACATAGGGCCATATGAGATTATTAAGAGGTTTGGGCAGGTTGCATATGAGCTAGTGCTACCCCAAGAGCTTTCAATGGTTCATCCAGTTTTTCATGTCTTAATGCTTCGAAAATGCATAGGTGACCTACCCTGTATCACTCCTATTGAGGATGTACAGGTTACAGAAGATCTCACATATGAAGAGGTACCTATTGCTATTCTAGATAGTCAAGCTAAGAAGCTAAGGAATACAAAAGTAGCTTCAGTAAAAGTACTTTGGAGAAACCAGCAAGCCGAAGAAATAACATGGGAGGCCGAGGATGCGATAAAATCAAAATACCCTTACTTAATTGACGCTAAAGAGGAAGTCCAACATCAAGAATTGGGAGCCTTAATAGGTACGTGTGTTTGAACGTTTATTGCATTGAACTTGGTTACGCTATGTAATTTTGTTAACACTCGAGGACGAATGTTCCTAAGGGGGGAGGATGTAACACCCCAAATTTTACATGTACAAGTACTATGCAAATGAAACATGATATAGTTTGATCAAATTAGCGCCAATTTTTGAGAGTGCTTGAATCTAATGTTAATGGGAGATATGTGCGTCTAACGCTTAAGAGGGTTGAGTGTATACATGTTTTAAGTCTAATTGAGGAGATCATGACCTTAAACAAAGTAAGAGAATTGAGGTGCTTGTAGGACTTACGAAGCTAGCAAGTGAGTCACCTACTTTCTTAGCTTAAATTTGCTAACTAAACGGAGACGAGGCTCGACGTCGGATTTGTCCATGTTTGATTATGAATAAAGTCCGTGTTAAGGGTGTACCTTTATCCCATGTTTTAGCATCATAAATGGACTATATGTTCAGCTCGAGGAGGATATTAAAAGGGGCCCAAAGACATCATAATGTCTTTGATAAATTAGGCCCAAACTAATTAAAAAGAAAGCTGAAAAATGGGCAGCAAAGCCCATCAATTTGGAGCCCCTTAAGGCCCAAATGAAAGGAGCAAGAAGCTACATCACCAACTTAATATATTAAGCCTAAGAAATGAAAAGTAAGTCAGCCAAGAAAGCTTTTAAAAAGGGATAAAAACAGCACACTAAAGTCATTTCAACTTGGACAAAAGAAATCTGCTTTCTTGGTTATTCTTTGCTCTCTTTCAAAGGGGTGAAAAACAAGCTTCACAACCCTACAAGGATCCCTAAAGAAGTTCTAAACCTTGAGTTTAAAGGTATATAAATTTACTTATACACTTAGTATTGTTCGTTTATGAAAACCAAAGAAACAAGCTAGTTACACATGTGCTGGAAATCTTGGACAACATGTATCCCAAGGAATCTTGTGCGCTTTTATTGTTAATTAAGAGGTTTTTCTCTTCTTGGTTGGCTGTATTATGAAGTAATACTTATGTATTTAATGAAGATTGGTTTATAGTAAGGTAACCAGGCTATTTGACCACTTTTACAGTCCACAAAATGAGTCCTTATAGGATATTGCAATTGTGTTCTTAATAAAAACTTATGGGCTGTTGGATCGAAGGCTATTGCCTCACGCCTTTAATGACTAATTTATTACTATTCCGAGACTAGTTCAATGCTGTTTTTATATATAGATATGTTGAGAACAGTTTGGTTAAATTTGGAACGAGTTTGGAATTGTTGACGTCAAAATGGGGCAAAAGGGCATAACATTATGCTGTCCATTTGTAGGTCGCGTAGAATTGTTATGTGTTATGCTTTATGGGCTGTTGTAAGACTTTATGGCACTAAAACAAGCTGCACATGATGTGTACATGAGAATGTATATTAGAAAGTACGATTAGGGGCAGAAATGTTGACAGAATACACTCAGATTTATAAATATCCGTTTGTTGCCCGTGTAGTCACCTTCAAATCTGCATACATACATAGATACCAAGTGATATGGGTTCTTTTTGCCAAATAAAGTTCACGAGTTATTTCATCTCATACGTATTTCATTATTTATTTAACATGCTTCTTTCATTGTCATATTGTCTTATGTGATTAGATACATGTCACATGTTACATCTATAGTCCTACAACTCCAATATTGTGTCCACCAAAAGAATCACCTCAAAGGTAATTGAAAGATAAAGTATATTAGCCCGAGGGGTGGAAGAATCACCTAGCCAGGGACGATCCTATCACGGGTGGTAGCCCGAGGGGTTAAGGAAGAACCTAGATAGGGATGATCCTGATACAGCTTTACCACTGGTCAGTTGGTCATTTGTATTACATATTGTGCACAAATTATACAGTAAAGGTAAAGTAATATAAAGAACATAAAGTACATAATAATTAAAGGTGGTCTCTTATCCTACACCAGTCTATAGTTTTATTTGAATTGTTACTTCATATACAGTATTTCCTGCCTTACATATTCAGTACACTATCTCGTACTGACATCCCTTATGAGGGACCTGCATTTCATGCTGTAGGTACAGGTGCTAGTTGATCTCCCCAGTAGGAGTACAGGGCATCCAGTTGTTGATACCAAGCTCCAGGTTGCTTCGAGGCTTTGTTTGTGTCTAGAGCTTTAATGTTTGTATTGTACAGTTAGTCGAGGAGGGGCTTGTCCTGACCCTTATCGTATACTATTCCTTATCTAGAGGCTTCATAGACTATGTAAATTAAAGTGTGGTCATGTCTCATACGTTAACCACCGTGGCCCCAACGGCCTAGTCATATGCATTTCTTTTTGGCTTGTTATCACTGTTTACTTTCGTAAAGGTATGTCAAATGTAGAAATCCCTTATAAAAGGTATAGAAAGAGCATAGATATAGGTTGGTTCTCCCTGGCCTTATAGGCAACGGGTGTCAGTCCGCCCTAACGGGACTTTGGGCGTGACAGTTTACTTCTTTAAAATACTATAGGCTCCCAAAAGGTGAAGTATGATTTACCTTAACAAGTAGAACACCTCTTTGCCAATGAGGGGTAATTATCGGGATTCCAAGTTGTAGCTGGTTTGGTCTTGTTCTTTGTTGATTGAGGTCTCTTCCCACATATGTATGATAATCTATGCAAGTTGTATGATTTATAAACATGTTTTACTTCAAGCACTGCTAATTCATGCCTTATTGAGATTATACGTATCCATTGCCTACTTCTATGCATTTTGACTACATTGGCTTATGTCTTATTCCATTGCATTCTACAAACATATTACATTCAAATGTACTAATGCATACTTTATGCCTACATGATATCACCATGTAGAGACTGAAGCTCCTCTTGATCATCCTCCACGTGGCTAGTGAGATTATTCGAAGATAAGCTTGGTGAATCCTCAAGTTCGGGGACACTATCTACTTTCTCTTGCTATCTCTAAGACTTCTTTATGTTGAACATTTGATACTATGAGGGTGAGCCCAAAAAGTGTCTTGGCCCTTGCTCCGATCTTTGTTAGAGGTGTTGTTGGAACAATTGATGTACTTATGCTTTGAGCTTGACTTTTGAGTATTTTATGATTATCAAAGACTTCCCTTAGTCCCTTTCCCTTATTTATATGTCTTCTTGTATTTACTTTGCTTCCACAACCAAGGGTGTGTAATTGATATGCTAAGAGGCTTGTTTCGAGTTCCTTTAGGTTCCCCATTCGCCGTGTCACGTCTAGGCCCTAGGCTTAGGTCGTGACAACTATGGAGAAAATGATGTTTATAAGAGAAAAGTGCTAATGGCTCAAAGTGGATAAAAATCCTACTCTGATGGGAGGAGGAGGGATCTTGAGTTCGAAATTGGTGATTTGGTCTATTTGAACGTGTCTCCTATGAAAGGTGTGATCTATTCTTGCAAAGATGAAGTATAAGGCCATATAAGGTAGTGACAAGAGTGGGAAAAGTGGCATATGAATTGGACCTACCTATGGAAATGAATTTGATTCATCCGGTCTTTCAAGTTCCAATGGCGAGGAAGTTCATAGGTGATGAAAACTCCATAGTTCCCTTGGAAGATGTGAATATTAATGAGAGCTTGAGTTATGAAGAAGTACCAGTTGAACTCCTAGACAGGTAAGGGAAAAAGCTAAGGAACAAGGACATTGCATCCGTTCAAGTGCTTTGGATAAATCATCAAGCTGAGGGTGCTCTATGGGAAGTGGAAGTGCACATGATGAAACCTTACACGTATCTATTCCACACTATTCAAGCCTAAGGTATTAAGTCATTCTTGCCCAAAACCTCCAATTGCTAGCATTTTTGTTCTTGCATTGTGCATACACTTATATCCATATTTATGGATTGCTTTGAGGCATATTATGAATATGAATTTTGAAAGTTTCATGAAAGGATGTTTAAATTATATTTTTGCATGCATGTTAGATTATTGGCTGATGGTTAGCTCGTTAGGACTATGTTTAAGTGCATTCGGGGATGAATATTCCTAAGAGGAAGATATTGTAATGACCCTCAAGTTATGATCCTAGAAAATGATGAAAAATAGGACTGGAAATGCTCAGGGTCAGTCCATTAGGACAATGTCACGGCCCGTGATTTGAACCATGGGTTATGGAAAGGCTCGGGGATAAGAACCTCAGAAAGTTGGAAAATTTTCTAAGTGTTCAGTAGTGCATGAAGCCACTAACAACCCATAGAACTATTCATGGTTCATAGAAAGGGTCATAGGTGTGTGTCCCACACATGAAGGAAATTTAGAATTCCTAGAAGGAGGATCACGATTAACAGGATATATCGTATTCCTATGCACGAAATGTAGAAAGTCTTCATAGGTGAGGCCCAAGAAAGTGAGGATTTTGCTAAGTTGGAAGGATCCCACGAGGCCAACCATAACCCATGGATTGAAGGATGGCTTGTGGATAGGAGTTTCATGGTTAGGGTTTGGTAAACAATTACTGAAGATTAGAAAAGGAGAAAGGGATTATGAAAATCATGGCTCGTGGTTCCATCCATGACCCATAATTGGGGTCTCATGGTTTTTGTCCGGCCATTTTAGTGAAGGGTAATTTTGTCCTTTCCACTAATCCTAAGCCTAAACTATGCAATTTTTGGACTTCTAGGCCCTAAATTAGACCTTAAACCCTAAGGATTCCTCCATTCCTTTCATTCTCCCATATTCCTAAAAATCTCTAAGGAAAATATTCTCTTTAGAAGACAAGAACAAGTTGAGGAGGCTAGGGTTTCCAAAGGGTTTCTTCTATAACAGTATGTTCCTTCTTCAGAAGCCTACCCAAGGTAAGTTGATTTGTGGGTGTGCTTTCACTCATAACGTCCTACATAATGTTTTTACCTTTTCTTTGAGTTCATTGATACTACCATACATGCTTATGATGATTTCATGCAGTTTCATGTAACTATATGTTTTCAATGTTACCATATGATGTTCTAATAAGTAGCTCCAAGTGTTTTAAGTTGATAGTGATAACCCCAATGATGTGGCTTTGAATGGTGAAGTGTGGGTTGTTTGCATGTTTTGAATAAGCATGATTTCCTTAAGTTCATGCATGGCGTATATGATTTAGGGAAAATACATGAATTCCCCCACAAACCTGGCAACTAAACTCACTTTACTACTTTGACTTTACGTGCAATTATTTACCCCTGCCCCTAATCACAAATAAAGTGAACAAATACCATCCTTAAATCTAGAACTAGTCTCATAATGGCAAGTATATTACACATGCGCCGTATCATTGTCATATTAGTGCCATGTCATTGCCACGTCAAAGCCACGTCAAAAATTATTTAAATTTTAATTTTTTCTCTTCCCTTCTTTCTTTTTCCATGGACACACCACCTCCACCTCCATTAATATTTTCTTACTCTTTTATTATCATAAATCTTCACTAATAATCTCTCTATCTTTTCAACTTTAATTTCTTCTAACAATATTTCATCAATTTTTTTAGGGAACTCTCTTGTGCATTTTTTTTTGAAAAATTCCCTTGTCAACATTTTAACCTCAAATCCTTTCATTTTCTTGAAAAATAGCAATAATTAATTTCTAAAATCTAACAATATATTAATGTGATTATTTTATTTTGACGACAATGAAACAACCCCAAAAAGTGCTCGAAAATGTGCGTCGAAAGTGCTCGAAAATTGTAATTTTTATATATCTCAAAATTCGTGCGTGATATCGAAAAGCGGAATTCATATTCTTGTTTAGGCGTCAAACTGAGTTGAAGATGGGTCTAACTCGGATTTAAGAGCAAACGATTAGCAATTTCAAGTTTCCAAAATGTGAATACCATGAGCTTTGCGCATCCTTGGCACGACGTGGCCAAGGCGCGCAGATGTGTATTTTGTTGACTATTTTGCTAGTCCAATCCAAGGCTTTTAAATCTTGGATCTACATATTCCTAAGCGTGAAAATACCTATAATTAGTCATTTTCACACTCATATCATTCTAAACATTCTCCAATACTCATTCAAACACTTATTTTACTCCTAAACTCATCCGGATTCAAAGGTTCTCATTCAAGCTTCAAGTCACTATCTCCAATCTTCATCAAGTTCATCTCAAAAGCTAATCTATATGGATTTCTTTCTTGGGTTCCTTTCACCCATGATGCCCAAGCATCCTTTTCTTAAAAATTGCATGATTTAAAGTTGATTTACTCATGGATCTTATTTATTATGAAATTCGCTGTACACTATGTTGGGTTTTATGAAATTTGGCTGTTTTACTCTATTTTTGGCTATGAATCTAAGATCTATTATGAGATTTGATGAAGAGTTTTGATGTTTTTTCTTAGGGTGTAACCAAGTATCTATTGATGGTTTTACATGGGATTTTCTAGCATGATAATACTCTTGAATTGCATAGTTTTACACTAACACTATACACCCTCAAGTGTTTGATAAAATATCGGAATTATGAGTTCTTGAGGAATTGAAGGTCTAATGCATATCTTATGAGTTTAATGACTATATGATGATGAAATTAATATATGTATATGGTATTCTCTATATGGTGTTGTGAGTTGACGAAGCCTAGCTCGGGGGGATGTAGGCCCGAGTAACCACATCCAGGGGTTGGTACCTTGGTCCCTAGCTCGGGGGGTGATTGTCCTGGGTAACCATATTGAGGGGTTGGTACCTCATTAACCACATCGAGGGGTTTGCACCTTTGTCCCTAGCTCGGGGGCTAGTAGGCCCGAGTAACCATATTGAGGGCTTTGTACCTCATTAACCATTTTGAGGGGTTTGTACCTCATTCGCATCCAAGGAGGTGGTAGGCCTTGGATATTCTATATTGATGGTCACTTGTTACACATGTATTATGTTCTATATAAGCATGACTTTACTCCAAGCATCACTCATACATGCCATCTTGCTATTATGCTATCTATTGAGTAGTATTATGCATTTTGCCTATGATGTCTGTCTATTATGGCATTGCATCCTACATACTTAGTACATTCAAACGTACTAATGCATACTCTATGCCTACATGATATCACCATTTTTTAGGAACCGGAGCACCGCTTGGTCATTCTCCCCCTCCATGTTGCTAGTTCGATTGTCTCTCAATCTTGTTGGTGAGTCCTCCATTCCAGGGACATTGCTTATGATGTCTTGCTATGTACAAAGACTATCTTTCCTTTGTTTATGTATTGACCATGAGGGTGAGCCCGATTTCTTATCATGGCCCTCACTCTTATCTATGTATTAGAGGTATTGTTGGACATGGTATGTATCTATGAAGAGCCTTGACTCTATTTTTATTATGTCTATGATATGAAAGTGTTCCCTTAGCCCTGGTTGTCCTAATCGATTATCTCTTGGTGCTTGTTTTATTGCTTTTGTGGCCAAGGATGTATAATGATGTTCTAAGAGGCTTGCTTGGGATCCCTTCGGGTTCCCCTTACGCTGTGTCACATTTAGGCCCTAGGCTTGTGTCGTGAAAAACTTGGTATCAAAGCATTAGGTTGTTAGATCCCTGGTGTCCAACACGCCACGTCGACTAGAGTATTGTTCATGGTTGTGTTATGCACCACAACTATGAGCTAGAGGCTATGAGTCATTTAGGAAATGTTTCGCTTTCATCTTACTCTATGTCGTGCTATAGAAGTTGAAGTAAGGGTTTTCCCCCTAATGATAATCCTTTGCTATACTAGATAATGCCTAACATGAAAGGGAGAAGAGCCAACCAAACAGCCCAAGCCCCTCATGCTCCTACACCGGCATCTCGAGTGAGAGACTTCATAATAATGAATACCCGAGAATTCTATGGGTCAAATGTTAGTGAGGACCCTCAAGTTTTCTTTGATGAGGTCTACAATATATTGTCTATCATACGTGTGACGTCGAAGGGTAAGGCGAAGTTGGCAGCCTACCAATTCAAAGGGGTAGCACAAATATGATACAATCAATGGATGGAAGAGAAGGGAGTCAACTATGTGGTGCTTTGGGAGTTCCTTAATCGGTTCTTCCCCCTTGAACTTAGGGATGCTAAGTTGGTGGAATTTATGAATTTGAGACAAGGGTCAATGAATGTGAGGGAGTATGCCTTCAAGTTCAACTAACTTTCAAAGTATGATGCACATTTGGTGGCCAACTCAAGATCTAGGATGAACAAATTTGCGATGGGTGTTTCTGACTTGGTTAGTGAGGAGTCTCGATCCGCCATGTTGATTAGTGACATGGACTTGTCACGTTTGATGACCTATGTCAAACAAATGGAAGAGGAGAAATTGAGGAAGTGAAGGGGCCATAAGGCCAAGAGGGCCCGTTTTGAGGGTAAGTTCCAAAACCAATAGGGTGGCCAATTTCATAAAGGCCAATGGTCCTCTCATGCTCCCAATAGGAGGTTTTAATGACATTCCAAGGGCCCAAGGAGTTGGTGATGTGGGTCTTATTGATGTGTGTCCAAAGTATGGTAAGGGTCATGGCAGCCCATGGTTGAGGAATATCGGTGCTTGTTATGGTTGTGGGGAGATGGGGCATAAGGCAATAGACTGTCCTTGAAATTGCAACAAGGGCAAGGAGGTTAGTCCACAAGGTGCTAATGTGGTTCCTTTTGGGAGAGGTGTCTTACAAGATAGTGAACCAAGGCACAACCGATTTTATGCTCTACATGGGAATCAAGGGGCTGAGAAGGTTTCCGATGTCATCATCGGTATGTTAAAAATATTTGATTTTGATGTGTATTCATTGATTGATCTTGGTGCCACTATTTCTTTTATTACCCCTTTTGTTGCCAAAAATTTCCATGTTGACCTCGAGTTGTTATGCGAGTCATAAGAGGTGTCTACTTCTATAGGTGTATCTATTATTGCTAGGAAGGTTTATAGATATTTTCCCATTTGCATCTTGCATAAAATATTTTCTTATGATCTTGTTGAGTTAGATATGGTTGGTTTTGGTATCATGCTTGGGATGGATTGGTTGCATGCATACTATGCCTCTATTGATTGTAGACCCTGTGGGGTCAAGTTTTAATTCTCATATGAACCCATCCTTGAGTGGGAGAGTCATGATGTGGTAGTCAAGGATAGGTTTATCTCTTGTATAGAAGCCCTTAAGGTGATCTCTAATAGGTGTCTTTACCATCTTGTGATGGTTAGGGATGTGGAATCCAATGTCCTTCCCATAGAGTCGGTTCCGATTGTAAATGTGTTCCTTGATGTCTTTCCAAATGATCTTTTCAATGCTCCTCAAGAAAGGGAAATAGTTTTTGGTATAGATCTCCTTCCCGATACTCAACCTATCTCAATTCCCCCTTACCATATGGTCCTGAAAAAGTTGAAGGAATAATTGAGGGACTTGTTGGAGAAGGATTTATTTGACCTAGCCAATCACGTTGGGATGTACCAGTGTTGTTTGTGAAAAAGAAGGATGGGTCCCTTAGAATGTGTATTGACTACTGGCAAGTTAATAAGGTGACCATCTAGAATAGGTATCCTCTTCCAAGAATTGATGATTTGTTTGACCAATTACAAGGGGATAGCCGTTTCTCTAAGATTGATCTTCAGTCGGGGTATCATCAAGTGAAGGTGAGGGAGTGTGATATTCCCAAAATAGCCTTCCGTACTAGGTATGGGCACTATGAGTTTGTTGTTATGTCTTTTGGATTGATTAATGCATCGACCATCTTCATGGACCTTATGAATGGGGTCTTCAAAATGCTGCCTTGATTCATTTTTTTGTGGTATTCATTGATGATATTTTTATTTATTCTCATAGTGAAAAGGAGCATAGGACTCATTTGAGGGTTGTGTTGCAAAAATTAAGGGAAGAGAAGTTATATGCCAAATATGAACTATGTAAATTTTGGTTGAAGGAGGTTTCTTTTCTAGGGTGTGTGGTGTCGGGGGATGATATTAAGGTAGATCCTCAAAAGATGGATGTGGTTAGAAACTGACCTAGACAATTGACCCCGTCGGATATTAGGAGGTTCTTGGGCTTAGCGGGTTATTATCGAAGATTTATGAATGGGTTTTCTTCTATTGCTTCTCCCATGAATAAATTAACTTAAAAGAAGGCCAAGTTCGTGTGGACTAATGAGCGTGAGAGGAGCTTCCAAACATTGAAACATAAGCTTGTGTCTGCTCCTATTCTGTCACTATAAAAAGGGCTAGAGGGATTTGTTGCGTATAGCGATGCTTCTAGAGTTGGTTTGGGTTGTGTCCTAATGCAAAATGGTAAGGTGATAGCCTATGCTTCTAGGCAACTCAAGGTGCATGAAAAGAACTACCTTACTCATGATCTTGAACTAGCTGTGTGGTATTTGTATTAAAGATTTGGCATCATTACTTGTATGGGTGCATGTTGATGTATTCATCGATCATAAGAGTCTCCAACAGGTCTTCACTCTAAAGGATCTTAACTTGAGGCAAAGGAGATGGTTAGAACTCCTTAAGGATTGTGATATGAGTGTGCATTATCATCTATGTAAGGCTAATGTGGTGGTGGATGCTTTGAGTGGGGTGTCTATGGGTAGCCTAGCTCATGTTGATGGTAGTGATAGGGAGGTGTCTAGAAAGGTCCAACGTTTGGCTAGATTGGGAGTTAGGTTGGAAGAAGTGGGTAATGGTGGTGGTGTTATTGTTGATTATTCTAAATCTTCATTGGTTGAGGAGGTGAAAGCTAAGCAAGATCTTGATCCCTCCTTGTTAGAATTAAAGGCTTTGGTTAGTGATTGGACGATGGAGGTTTTCTCCGAAGGGAGAGAGATGGTGCACTTAGATACCAAGGTAGGTTGTGTGTGCCTTCTGTTGATGGCTTGAGAGAGAGAATTCTTGATGAGGCTTATGGTTCTTCCTATTCTATTCACCCCAGGTCTACTAAAATGTATAGAGGTTTGACACAGGTTTATTGGTGGGGAGGCATGAAGAACGATATTGCAAAATTTGTGTCCGATTACCGTAGTTGTCAACAAGTCAAAACCGAACATCAAAGGTCTGATGGCCTAACCCAAGACATAGAGGTTCCTACTTGTAAGTGGGAAGAGAATTATGGACTTTGTAGTTGGGTTTCCCAAGACTAGGAAGGTTTTGATGCCATGTGAGTTGTGGATGATAGGATGATAAAATCGGCTCACTTTCTATCGGTTAAGACCACATATGGGGCTGAAAAGTATGCTATGTTGTACATCCCTGACTTGGTGAGATTGATGGGTTTCCTTTATCCATCATATTGGATCGTGGAGCTCAATTTACTTCACATTTTTAGAGGTCTTTCTAAAGGGGTCTTAGTACAAAAGTTAAACTTAGTACGACCTTTAATCCTCAAATGGATGGCCAAGTCGAAAGGACTATCGAAACACTTGAATACATGCTTAGAGCTTGTGTCTTAGAGCTCAAGGGTATTTCAAATGATCATCTTTCATTGATTGAGTTTGCCTACAACAATAACTATCTTTCTAGCATTGAGATGGCTCCTTTTGAGGCCCTTTATGATAGAAAATGTAGGTCACTGGTTGGGTTGTTTGAAATTGGTGAGGTGGCTTTGTTGGGACTAGATCTGGTTATGGATGCTATTGAGAAGATCAGGATGATTAGGGAGAGGTTGAAGATGGCTCAAAGTCGCGAAAAGTCCTATGCTGATGTAAGGAGAAGGGACCTTGAATTCAAAGTTGGTGATTGGGTGTATTTGAAGGTGTCACCCATGAAGGGTATGGTCCTTTTTGGTAAGAAGGGCAAGTTGGACCTTAAATATGTGGGCCCTTATAGGGTGATGAGGAGGATCGGAAGGTAGCCTACGAGTTAGATTTACCTAGAGAGATGAAATTGGTTCATCCGGTTTTTCATGTGTCTACGTTGAGGAAGTGTGTGGGTAACCCCCAATGCCATTGTGCCTCTTGGTGTTGTAGGGGTAGTTGAAGACAACTTAACTTACGAAGAGGTTCCGATTTAGATTTTGGATAGGAAAGTGAAGAGATTGAGGAACAAGGATGTAGCTTATGTTAAGGTCCTTTGGTGGAATCAACAAGTTGAAAGTGCTACTTGGGAGGCCAAGGTGCACATACAAAAGCGATACCCTTATCTTTTCCACTCCACTCAAGCCTAAGGTATTGATCTATGTCCCCGATGTAATTTCAAATCTATGTTCAGCCCATAAGATATGCATACGTTCATGTTTAAATTGACAAGTTCACAATGATTTTACACTTACAATGAGATTTTTGAAATGATGTTTAAGTGCATTGTAGCATCCTTATGTGGGCTAAAATTTTCATGTTTGTATCTCTCATATACATCTTTTTGAATTCGGGGATGATTGTTCCCAAGGGGGAGATATTGAAACGAACCCAATAAGTACCCGAAAATATGCCTCGGAAATGCCCGCAATCGTAATTTTTATATATCTCAAAATTCGTGTGTTGTGATATCGAAATTACGACTTCATATTCTTTTTCAAGGGGTTAAATTAAGTAGGGAATGGGTCTTAACCCGAATTAAGAGCAAATAATTAGCAATTTCAAATTTCAAAAATGCAAATATCAGGCTGTGCAGATGTGTATTTTGTTGACTATTTTGCTAGTCCGGTCCAAGACTTTTATGTCTTGGGACTAAGTGTTCCCAAGCGTTAAAATAGCTATACATAGCTATTTTTCTCCCTGATATAATTCTAAACATTTCACAGTACTAATTCAAACACTTATACAAGATTTTACTCCTAAACTCAATTCTCAAAACTCATCCGGATTTAAAGGTTCTCGTTCAAGTTTCAAGTCTCCATCTCCAATCTTCATCAAATTCATTTCCAAAGCTAAAGTATGATGCCCAAGCTTCCTTTTATTAAAAATTGCATGATTTAAAGTTGATTTACTCATAGGTCTTATTTATTATAAAATTCACTACACACTATGTTAGGGTTAATGAAATTTTGACTGTTTTACTATGTTTTGGGCTATGAATCTAAGATCTATTGTGAGATCAGATGAAGGGTTATGATTATATTGCTTGAGGGTGTTACAAAGTATCGATCGATGGTTTTACATGGAATTTTCTGGCATGATAACACTCTTGAATTGCATGGTTTTACCCTAGTACTACACACCCGCCAAGTGTTTGATAAAATGTTCGGATTATGATTTCTTGAGGAATTGAAGGTCTAAAGCATATCTTGTGAGTTGAATGACTATATGATGATAAAATGAATGTATGTATATGGTATTCTCTACATGGTGTTGTGAGTTGACCAAGCCTAGCTCGGGGGGTTGTAAACCCGGGTAACCATATTGACGGGTTGATACCTTGGTTCCTAGCTCGAGGGATGGTAGGACCGGGTAACTATATTGAGGGGTTGGTACCTCGTTAACTATCTCAAAGGGTATGTACCTTTGTCCCTAGCTCGGGGGGTGGTAGGCCCGGGTAACCACATTGAGGGGTTGGTACCTCATTGTCCATTTTGATGGTTTATACCTCATTCGCCTCTCCAAGGAGCTGGTAGGCCTTGGATATTCTATATTGATGGTTACTTGCTACACATGTATTATGTTCTATATCAGCATGACTTTACTCCAAGCATAACTCATACATGCTATCTTTTTATTATGCTATCGATTAAGTATCATTATGTATTTTGCCTATGATGTTTATCTATTATTGCATTGCATACTATATACTTAGTACATTCAAACGTACTAATGCATACTCTATGCCTACATGATGTCACCATGTAGGAATCGAAGCACCGCTTTATCATCCTCTCCTTCCACATGGCTAGTTTGATTATCTCTCAACCTTGTTAGTGAGTCCTCCATTCAGGGGACGTTCCTTATGATCTCTTGCTATGTACAAAGACTATCTTTCCTTTGTTAATGTATTGACTATGAGGGTGATCCTGGTTGCTTGTCATGGCCCCCGCTCTTATCTATGTAGTAGAGGTGTTGTTAGACATGTTATATATCTATGCCAAGAGCCTTGACTCTATTATTGTTGATCTCTATGATATGAAAGTGTTTCCTTATCCTCGTTTATCCTACTTTATTATCTCTTCATGGTTGTTTTACCGCTTTCGAGACCAAAGATGTGTAATGATGTTCTAAGAGACTTGATTGGGGTGCCTTCGGGTTTCTCTCTTAGGGTCCCTTCGGGTTCCTCTTACATCGTATCACGTCTAGACCCTAGGCTTGAGTCGTGACAGAAAATCTCAATGTCAATAGAGTAAAGTTCATTGATTTTAACCAATTTCCATCAACTTTTTTACTCTCTTTAATTTATCTAAAAAAGACGATGAAGATGATTGATATACAAAAAAGATGAAGTGGGATTGGGAAATTCGAAAAGGAGAATGGATGTGTTGAGTGATTGAAAAGAGGAGAAGGGGGTCGGTGGAAGGGAATGTGGATTTGGAGAAGAAGAAAGAGGGTGGGGGTTTTGGAGAAGATGTAAGGGAGTGGGGCAGAGTTATCTTTAATTATATAATATATATTAATTGGACCCCTTTTTTATAAAATCAAAAAATTTATACGCTAATAAATATTTGGAAAGCCACATCAACTTTAGAGGTGGTATTTATTTCACTCCAAATGAGATTGAGGGGGTAAATAATTGTCTGTAAAGTTAACATAGTAAAGTGAGTTTGACAGCCACGTTTTAGGGATAATTTTATTTTTCCTATGATTTATGAATTTTTCCAACTTATGAATAAGACCACTAAGCTTCAAGTCAAGTCTTGCATGATATATGATGATGATTAGGGTATAAAACAAAGGTTTTAAAGTTATGAGTTTTCAAAGATATAAACATGTTGACAATTCCCTAAAAGATATTTATGACGGTCCCAAAGATGAAAGGACAATACTCACTTGGTGGCACCATAAGTTCGAGCTACTCTTGAGATTGCTACTTATGATTCTAAGTGTCACAATTTAACTAAGACTATTTCTTAAAGATTCTGTAGGATGATTTATCACCGAATGAGGCATTGGAGCAAGGTTCGGTACGGGAACCCTTGGAGAAAATCCTTGCCCCATTAAATATGTGTCATAATAAGATTCCTTGTAGGCTAGGCTAGTGCATCCACATAGGCCATTCATGATATATGATGATACATGCTAAGTGACCGAGTTCCACCCGATAAGTGGTCTCCCAGTGCCAACACAAGGGTTATGTTGGATTCTACGCAGTAGCTCCCATCGTCTTATATGTTAGTTATGGTGCATTCCCATAATGTTTATGATCCATGTCTTGATTCCATAACATTTGTTCCATTTATGCGTTACTCTTACCCATATTGAACGATATTTCTTGTGCATATTTAAGCGCATTATAATGTAACCTTTACAATCCCATGTATGTAAGTCTTTATTTATGTATGATGGCATTACAATTTCATGTTTGCATTGCATCTCACATACTTTGTACATTTCAAAAGTACTAACTCATATTTTTCCTACATTATTTAACCATATAGGGATATGTGCTTCTCCCCAGCTAGTATCTAGTTCTCCGACGTTCAAGACTAGTTTATTTGTGTTGAACCCTAAGTTCAGGACTCTACTACTTTCCATCTTGCTATGTATTTTAAGATTGAGGTATATGTTGGGATTTAAGGGATTTTAATTTCTATGTTTTTTATGTTTGGGATAACTTCTATTTGATGAAAATCAAATGTATCGGTTCCGTTCATCCGTAATCTAGTTGTTATGTTTTTTGACGAAATGTATGTTTTAATATTGCATCCTTGTCAAATGCTTTCCCATAGTCACTTTCGCGTATACTTCTGCAAATTTTATGAGTTTATGCCTATGAATTGAATGATTGATATGTAAGATGGCCTGAATGAGGTGCACATGGGTGTCTCATTCATCATGTGGTGACTAGGCCCTAGGTCGGGTTGTTACATTTTTGTTCAACCCCTAAGCTATTTTCTGCCTTTAAGGCAAAAGTTAATGTGCTCCCATAAATTTAACTTAGTAAAAATGGTGTAAAAGATTGGCTATAATGTGCAAATTGTTCTTTGAAATCCTTGGGTTAAATCTTTCCTCTAAGATAAGAGTTATTGAGCATATAATAAATCAACACATAATGAGGTAGTGTCAAGTCTTTTATCTCTAAAACAATCATTATAGAGTATTTCATAAATCAAAATGCAGTGTCTGTAAGGACCCATGCAATGTAAGGCCTTAAGGTTGCTTGAAAAAATATTTCGAAAGTATTTTAGCCCAAGGTGCCCTCCAAGGACCCCCTTCATAGCTACTGGTCCACTCCACGGACTATAAAGGGTGTTGTGGAGGTAGCTTGATCCTTTCTGGCTGTTTTTTTGCCTACTGTGAGGGGGATCCATGGAGGTGTTCCTACAATAGAGCACACCACGGTCTGTGATGCACACCATGATGTGCAGTATATCTTGTAGAAAGTGCCCTTCACAAGGCCCCCACTTGTCACGACCAAAGCATAGGGCCTAGATATGACACAGCGAATGAGAATCATGAATGAAATCCAAATAAGCCTCTTAGCATATCATTTGTACATCTTTGTTTGCGGAAGCATAATTTAACAACAAGCAAGCAACAAATAATTCTATGACATGCGGGACTTTTCTCATTCTATGGGGATGTTATAGGGTAGAGTATTTGCATGAATTACATAGAGAATAATGCCTAAGGGGTTGGTAAGTATGACTCACGCTTTGGGGAGAATAGGATCTTGGGACTTCCATCTCATCATCAACATATAGTAAGCATAGAGGGGAAATAAGGACTTAGGGAAGCCTTTCATAATTACATAAAACAATAGGATTCAAGCTCAATACATAAATATCTGTATCCAACAACACCTCTAGTACGAATGGAGCGGGGGCCAAGACATTTCTCGAGCTCACCTTCAAAAGATAAATATCAAACGTAGAAACTTCTAAAAAGCATGAAAGTAAAGAGGATAATATCCTTGGAGTGGAGGAATCACCAATAGTAGTCTTCAAAAGATATGGCTAGCCACGTAGGGGAGGACGATGAATAGGAGATCCGGTCCATACATAGTTAGATCATGTAGGCAAAAAGTATGTGTTAGTAGTACTTTGAATATACTAGTATGTCGACAAGTAATGCAATAAAGCATAAACCATAAAATAGCAATGATATATTCATTTAAAACATTTCTTAAGCCATGCAACATAGGATTATACATATGGAAAGTAAGGAATGCACACTTAATTGAGTTTATAATAAAATACTTAAATTTGGAAAAATAAAGGACTAGATCATCATGCATAAGTAAAATCATAATACATTATAGGAACAACAAAGCATCTACTTCAATGGAAGGACCATCCTAATATAAGTGAACCATTAAAAATCATAAAGAAAAACACCATGTGTACTTGAAAAGAGAGAGTGATATGCCTTTAGGAGTAACACAATTTGTAATATTAAGGGACCATAAACATATGTGAGAAAACCGGTTGAGTTAGTAAACTGATGAGTTATATGAATTCAAAACACCATCCATAGTAGTAAGCATATTTGGACATAGTAAGAAGGAACCATCATAAATCGTCATAAGATGATATCTTGACGACATGAAGGGAACATGAGAATATATAAGAAAATCATTAATCAAGAGTGACATATACCATAAGCCATGGGGAGTTCATAAAGCATAGTGAGAAAGACCATACCGACATAAACCATGTGGGCTAATCTATGGACTCCCGATATTTTCCCCACACCTGAATAGAAGGGAAGTCACTATGCCAAGGTGAACCTTCTATTTCCTAAGTGGATCCACTAAGCCATGTCTGAACTGGGTACTCGCCTCTAGTTCCTAAACTCTAGTTCTTGCATCAAGTCCTCGAACTCGGGTACTCTCTTCAAGCCCTTATTTTCTTTAAGGTACTCACCTCTTAGGGATTTAGATAATCGCCTCTAATCCCTATAACTACGGTGACACGTAGTTCTAGCACCTAGCTACTCACATTTAGTCCACTTGGTTCTAGGTAATGTTCTCACAAGAGTAGAAAAATTATAAGTCATAGTATCATATTAAAAATTTGTTCCAAGTCATGTGGGAGGGAAATTTATCTAAAGGCAGATGGAAAATCAGAGCAAATCTCTTTTTCAAAACATTTTTGAAGGGAATCAATCTTAGTAACCATTCCCGGGGTTTTTAAAATCTGCTCGATTTGTTTATGTCTAATTTCATCTTTTAAAAAGAAAATATGAGAAGACAACCTATTAATTTTGAATTTAGCATAAGCAAATAAATTCATATACTGTCTGGAGTCTGTTTGTTTTTACTAAACCTTATTATGATTACTACTTGAGTTACATATGTTTAAAGTTTCTATAATTATCATATCTGCTTATCATGTTTTATACTGGATCTACTTTGGGGATATGCTAACTTAGAGATTTGATGGTAGAAACAACAGGTTGAGATTCCTGAAGAGGAGCGGATGCTTCATGTTCCTCACCTGGGAAATGAGGTTCACCAAGATGATCAATGTTAGGAGCCAAAACTGTTTTTCCTCTATCATCTTGGGTTGAAACGTCGCGAAGGACTTGATTAGGAGGTCATTCAGCTCTACTTCGCCAAGTTAGGATTTGATTTCCTTAACTTCTCGCTTAAGGTTTTGACTTCTTCTCGAAGTTCAGAGATAGAAGGTTCTGAGCGCTTGTCGAACCTAGAGAAGACTTGCTTCATGCTAAAGGGTTTTATGACCTTAGAAGTAGAGGGTTTCTTAGTTTCAGTACTAAGGATGATCTTCTTAAGCTCAACAAGATACCTAGCTC
>JAOTQR010108686.1:0-26593 GCA_025774065.1 Solanum ossicruentum | reverse complement strand
TGCACACTTGCCTTTTGTTTTAGTGACTTTGTTATGGTTTGTGGGCTGTATAATGAAGAGAATTTGATGTTATTAACATGGTTTGAGTTATATACAGTACGCTAAAGTTGCTTCCCTAATTTTGGTTTCATTTAACAACCTAGTTTTATTGTGCTATGTTAAGTGTAATGTTGATTGGTATTTGTGGGTTGTTGGATGGAAAGCTATTGCCTCATGTCCTTCATGACTTCTTGAAAGCTATTGGCTCATGTCCTTCATGAATTTTTGGGTGTTGTTCTATGACTATATTAGCACTATTTGTATGTGTATATATTGTTAGAACAGTTTGGTTAGAGTAGGAAAAGTTTTAGAATTATCGATGCCGAAATGTAGCGAAGGAGGGTAACATTATACTGTCTATTTGTAGGTTATGTAGAATTGTGATATGTTGTTCCACGACCTTTCCCTACTTTGGGACAATTTGTGGACTATTTAAAGGCTGGTTTTATGTGGTAAAAACATTAGAAACAATTTAGGCTAAGTTAAAATAGTTTCAGGATTATTGACGTCAAAATGTGGTGAAAGGACATAACGTTATGTCGCTTGTTTGTATATTATGAAGAATTGTTATGTGTTGTGTTTTGTGGACTGTTGTAGGACTGTTAAGGTTCTGAAAATAAGATGTACATGACATATACATAAGAATGGTTGTTAGAAAATGCGTTTATAAGTGAAAAGGTTGAAGAAATGTCTTTGCATCGCTAGTTTAAAGCTTGTTGTCCGGGTGATTGTTTTTATGATATTGGACTACCTAGAAGTGTTGTGTCGCTGCTAATTCTAGTCTTATTTCCTAATATACTGTAGATAAATATTTGAGAGAAAAGCAGCTACTCCAAGGTAGTAACGAGGTCATACAACGAGGTATATATGGCTACTTCATTTCGTATCTTTTGGCATGAGACATAGATCCCTCGGTAAGAAAAGGCATTTATCTAGTCCAACATGACTAACAGCCATGTCTCCACTCTCACACTTATTCATATGCCTCTATATATATGTTTTCCTTCAAATCTAAATACATACGTGGATACCAAGTACATGAGTTCTTGTTGAAAAAAAAAATTCATGAGTTTTCTTTCATTTCATACGCATTTCAATGTTTATGTAACATACTCTCTTTATTGCCATATTGTCTTGTATGATTATATTCATGTCACATATTATACATACAGCCCTATAGCCCCAAAATGGTCACCACCAAAAGAATTATCTCAAAAGTAATTGAAAGATAAAGTAAAGTATATAGTGTTTGATGGGTGGTAGCCCTAGGGGTGGAAACATCACCTAGCCAGGGACGATCCTATCACGGGTGGTAGCCCGAGGGGTTAAGGAAGAACCTAGCCACGGACGATACCGATACAATTTACCACTAATCAGTTGGTCATTTATAGTACATGATGTGCACAAATCATACAGTAAAGGTAAAGTATAAAGAACATAAAGTACTGGATCCCAAAGTATATCTACAGGTGGTCTCCTATTCCACACCAGTGCATAGTTTCATTTGAAGTTTTTATTTCATTAACAGTATCTCATGCCTTACATACTCAGTACATTATCTCGTACTAACGTCCCTTATGGGAGACCAGCATTTCATGTTGTAGGTACAGGAGCTAGTATATCTCCCCAGTAGAGTCCAGGACATCCAGCTGCTGTTACCAAGCTCCAGGTTGTTCCAGAGCTTTGTGTGTGTATAAAGCTTATATATTTTTATTGTACAGTTAATTGAGGCGGGGCCTGTCCTGACCCTTATTTGATACTTTCTCTTATCTAGAGGCTTTGTATACCATGTAAATTAAACTGTGGTCATGTCTCGTACTTTCGACACCATAGCCCCAACAGCCTAGTCATATGCATTTTCTTTTGGTTTATATCACTATTCACTTGCATAAAGACATGTTAAATATAAAAATTCTTTATAAAATGTATAGAAAGTACATAAACATAGGTTGGTTCTCCCAAGCCTTATCGGCAATGGGTGCCGGTCCGCCCTAATGGGACTTGGGGCATGAAAGGAGAGCCTTGGTGGAAATGTATTCCGGTTAACTTCACTTCAGGGTCAATGATGCAGAGGTAGTTTTTGACATTCGTAAATCAATGAAACAATGGATGAGTTTAAGAGTGAAGTATGGGCCATCGAGGATTTTTTATGATGGATGGTGACTAATTCAAGACACGATGGTAAACAAGGCACTTCTTGAGAGGCATCCCAAGTATCTTTTATGTTTTAGTCTTTTCTTAAGTTTATTTTGGTTATTTGAATTGTTAGGTAGCAGATTGATGTTTGCTTTGATTTTTAAAACATTGAATCAGTTGTATTGTTTTGAAGATTTGTATGTTTTGAGTTTTGTTTGCAGGTATGAATCAAGTATTGAAAATGTGGACAATAGCATTTGAAACAGCCTTAAAGACTAGGCCTACGAGCTATAGTACATACCACGGCTTGTAGTCATTCCTTATAGAAGGAAACAGTGTTTGATTAAAGTTGGCACATACACTACAAGCCAACCTTACGTTTCATAGGGCTCACTATGAGTCGTAAGTGGGGTTCGTAGTGCCTAGGTATATTTCTGAATTTTTCTATGTGTTAGATCTGCTATGAGACCATGACCTATGAGCCTTAGGGAGCCCTCTGACACGTAGTCAGGGTTTCGTAGGCCCGATATGCAGAATTGTTAAAGATGACCCAGTTGAGTATATGAGGGGTCAAAATTCATTTGACCCCTAATATCCCCATTTTAAATGGTTACTTCCCCCGAAAGCATTCCCAAAACCTTTTCGTATTATTCTAATCTCACTTTTCGATGAGCCACATCACTTTTCGATGAGATTTATCGATGAGTCCTTCTTTCTAGGGTTTTGGCTTCCCCATTTCTCTCTTATTGCATCTATTTGCTTACCATTCTCTCAATTGGCATGTTTCCTTTGTTAAAGTTTGCACACTCATGTTCTGATTTTCGTATATTGATGAGTAACTGTGTGTTTCATGGTAATATTGAGTATACCCATGAGAAAATGGCAGTTTAAATGTGAGAATCAGGATTTCATTGATTAATTATCCTCATTGTTGTTTTGAATTGTGAAAAAAAACTCTTGTATCTAAACTATGCCACAAAAGACTTTACGTAAGGACCCCTTGTGTCGACTGAACCCACCAGATACATCTCAGTGTACCCACCCATACTTTGTTTCCTCCATGCAGATCGAGCCTAGGGACCTGCATGGGGTAATTGACCATTCTAGCTTGGTTATTTTCCATCCATATAGATCTTAGCGGTGACGCTCAGTGTAAGGACCCAAACTTTTTATGACCTTGATGGTGCTTGGAATTGGGTTCCAAAAAGCTTTTTAAAAAGGTGACACCTTACGGGCACCTCCATGGGTTGTGCGACTCACCATGGGTCATTTACAAGGGATTTTGGGTGGATCTTGGCCTTGTGTGTATAGTAGTGGCATTAATGTGGCATTTAAAACCAAGGCACACATCACATGAACCACACATGGTTCGTGTGAGGCTTCACTAGCCGTGTGGTAGACTGTATGGAGGGCCTTATCCTTGAAAATCAACATTTCGGCCAAGGCACTTCACACATGGACCTCTCATGGACCGTATAGCCTCTTCACGATCCGTGAAGCCCTCCATGTGGACATTAGTGTGAAAACTTTCTAAGTATATGGTCACCATTTTGGAAAATTATCAACAAAGAATTTTCTAAGTGAGGTATCATGGAAGGCTACACCGGTCCATCTAACCTTTCATGGGTCGTGAAGCTCTCCATGTGGGTGTCATGAAAAATTTTTAAGTATGGTATCACCATTTAGGAACTTTGTGAATGAAGTGTTTTGGCTAAGTAAAGCACCACGGAAGGCCCCACTGTCCTTATGACTCTTGCATGGTCCATGGGACCTCTATATGGGACCCCCAAATCAATTTATACTCCTTCATTTCTATCTGTTCTTATTCTAACACTTAGCTTCTCATTCACTCACTCAAACACTTTTTGAATCCTCTTTTTGAGTTCTAATTGGATGATTCCCTTGGAACCTTCAAGTTCAAGCTAAATTCACTTTCAAGCTTTCAATACAAGATTACATATGTGGTTCAGTGTTATAATTGGTATCCTTTGTCAAGCCGATTCAAAGACATTCCATAGGCTAAGATTTTTACAAGAATCGATAGAAGGGTCAATTTTAAATGGTCATATCTATTAGAACAAAAAAGAACCGGGTGGCCTACAAGCTACAACATTGAAGCTCTTTGAATAAAATTTTCAACGCATCTTGTTTCACCTAATTCCAAGTTTGGATCAAGATGTGTTGCCCGTTTTTGTAAAGCCCATCCATGTTTTGTTCTCTCTATTTCCACTAAGAGAGGCTTCATGGAAGGGCTCATGGTCCATGTGACCTTGTATGGACCATGAGACCTTCTCATGAGTCACCTGCAAACAATTCTTATTTCATTCGTTAATTATTTTAGTAATTATGGCTACTCCTAAGGGACGTTTGTGACTTTCTATGCTACCCTAAGACATTCAAATGACCTATACTCTTCCTCCCTCATTCAAGTTCATTCTCACACTCTCTCTTAAGAACTCCCCTAAATTGAACCTTGGAGGATTGTCTTGAAGACTAGGGTAAGGCTCTCTTCATCATCAAATTTACTCCTATTTCTTCTCGCTTAGAAAAGGTATGTGGGATTGACTCATGGTTCCTTTCTACCATGACACCCAAACTCTTGATATTATGAAATTGATCCTACTTCAAACCATAAACACCCAAACTCTTTTACTCTTGATATTATGAAATTAAGCCTACTTCAAATATGGGTCTTTTACATTATTGTTTATTTGATTCAATAGAGATATGGGCTATGTTTAAATGTTGTTTTCAAAGTGATTTAAGCCCTAATATGTTGAATTGCATGAATATTAAGAATATTTGAATATGCATTGTCCTTTTAAAGTTTGATCTAAGCATGGGTAATCTAAATTTTGATTTTTATGTGGATTTTACTTATGGATTTACTTGAATTTCCTATTGTATCATTGATTTTATATTGAATCTCTATTACCCGTGCTAATCTCATATTATCCATAACATATACATTCATTTGCATTGGATTTTGATTAAAATGATTTGGTGGGTTAAGCCCACATATTTTTATGAAATGATTTTGATAAGATTATGGTTATGACAAGAATGTGATCACATAAATATCTATTGTTATTGGCTCTTTGAGCGTATTGGGTATTTACACCATAATGTTATTGAGAATGAGTTATCCCTATGCATAAAAGGTATGAATTGAAATGTGATTTTGGCTTTTGAGCCTAAGTGTAAACGATTATGAAGAATGTTTGGCTTTTGAGCCTATGTATGCATTAAAATGATTTGAAGGACATATGCCTTTTGAAAGCACATATATGTATAAGTATTCTTATGGGATGATGACTTAGCACCGAATGGATTTGGGATGTCAGGGCTATTCACAATGGTCTTCTCCCTTTCCTTGAATTATGTTCCAGCATAGGTATATGGCAGCCATTACCAAAATAACTAGGTCGGTAAGGAATGGTTACACATTTGATATGATATGATATGATATGATATGAAAATCCTGCTGAAATATTCAGGTTGTAAAAAAGGTGTCCATCTCACCGAAATGATTGTGTCATAAGGTATAATATAGATCATCCTTGGCAAGTAATCATTTCTTACCGATGGAAGGACTATATTGGGCAAATTTATGTAATAGCTGTCATGAGTTTGAGATGTCGGTTGTGATCATATCCCCTCTTTATATGAGCATTATGACATTTCAAACATCATGGATTTCATTGCATATTGTTATATTGCTTTTCCTTACTATATATCTCATTATAAATTATGTGCCCTTGTCATCTAACATTGTGTGTAGGTTTGATAAGTCATTGCAAGCCAGCATACTGGTACATTCAAACATACTAATGCCTACTTTTTGCCTACATGATCTAAGTATATAGGAACCAAAGACTACCTTTATCCACCATTTGACAGCTTAGATCAGATTTGAGACATTTGTTGTGGTGAGTCCTATCTTCTAAGGACAAGCCACCATTCCTCCACCTATGTTGCTTCCATTTATGTTATTTATTTTGAGGGTGAGCCTGGGACCTATCTTGGTCCCCACCCTATCTTATGACTAGATTTATTGTTGGACATCTCGTAGACTCTTGTACGGGTATAATGTGTTGTATTTGGAGATTATGATTATGGGTACCTATTGGATATGGTATTATGGATTTATTATGAGTATTATGATAAGGATTTATGCTATGAGGTGGAAGATCCTAAGTCCCATTTTGCTCCCATAGAGTGAGTCATACCTATCCGCCCTTTAGTCTTTATGTGCTATGTGTTATGTGAATACATGTTAATCCTAACCGTATGACATTTCCATAGCATGAGTCCTACTTTCCCTTCTCTTAGAACTATGTGTTTATTAACTTTACTAGGTTTTCAAACTGATGATATGAATATGAATACTTTAAATGTTATTTTAGGACTCTCGAATACCTATTCACCATGTCATTAATAGACCCTAGGTCCGGGTCATGATAGAGATGGAATCAAAGCAATAGCTTTATAAATGGTCCTCGGAGTCCAACATATTATATCGAGTAAAGTCTTATCATGGGTGTGAAGCGCGCCACATCTATAGGTAATTGGCTTCAAGGTGTTTTAAGAAATCTTTCACTATTTCATGATTCATATCGTGCCATGGATCATGTCTCATGATTTTCTATCTCCATCCCTTCCTATCGAATAGGGAGAGTTACTTTGGGCTCGTAATGCAATCCAAGTAAGGAAGATGTTGTAGCTGATCTTATAGATGAGGTCAAATGGGAGTTGGCTGAAGGATACGCATCGTTTGACAAGATTGGGGAATTAGGTTGAGTGAATCTAATGATGGTTTTGTTGATGTTCAAAATGGGGCTAAATCTTTGTGGTTGTTGATGTCAAGGCAAAACAAGACTTAGACCTATCATTAGTTATATTAAAAAGCTTGGTTGCCAAAAATAAGATAGAGGTTTTCTCGCAAGAGGGAGATGGTGTAATTCAGTACCAAGATCAATTGTGTATTCCAGATGTTGATGGTCTTAAAGAGGTGATCATGAGTGAAGCCCACAATTTTCTTTATTTTATGCATTTGGGATCGACCTAGATGTATCGAGATTTAGAGGAAAGGTATTGGTGGCATGGTATTAGGAAGGACATATATAGATTTGTATTCAAACACTCTAATTTCAAAGAAGGGAAGGTGGAAAAGCAAAGGCCTGATTGAGTGGCCCAAACCATTGAAATCCCTACTTGAAATAAGAGAATGAAAATGTTGATTTTGTGAATGGGTTTCCCCGTATCGAAAGCAATTTGACTCCATATGGGTAATTGATGAAAGAATGACCAAATCGGCTCACTTCTTATCTGTTGAGACTACTTTCAATGCTAAGGACTAGGTTGTGTTAACGAGAGTTGGTTAGGTTGAATGGTGTGCATATTTGTATAGTATTGGTTGAGGCTGTGTATGGTAGAAGGTGTAGATCACTAATGGAGTGACTTAAGTTAGGAGAGATAGCTCGTATAGGCATAGATTTAGTGTTGGAGTCAATGAAAAAAGTGAAATTGATTAGGGAAAGGTAGAATATGGATCAAAGTCATCAAAAGTCTTATTCAGATGTTAGAAAGAGAGATCTTGAGTTTCTTGTTGGTGACAAGTTATATGTCAAGATTTCTCCTATGAAGGGGTGTAATGTGTTTTGGTAAGAAGGGTAACTTAAGTCCTTGGTATGTAGGTCCTAATGAGATTGTTGAGTGGATTGGGAATGTGGCCTATAGATTAGATTTGCCTTCAGATTTGAATTCTATTCACCTAGTTTTCCATTTGATTATGTTGAGGAAATGGTGATCCTAGTACAATTGTGCCTTTGGAAGGTGTTGAGGTTGATGAGAACTTGTCTTATGAGGAAGTCCCAATTGGGATCTTGGATAGACAAGTGAAGCGGCTTCGTAACAAGGATGTAGCTTCGATTAAGGTGTTTTGGAGAAATCAACATGTTGAAAGTGCTACGTGGGAAGTGGAATCAAGTATGATATGATCATACCTCCATCCTTTTAAATCCACTTAAGCCTATGGTATTAGGTTCTTCCTATTCTCAATGGTCCTAATTTGTTCACTCTTGAGTTTCATGATATGACATGCATATATGTGCACGGAAATGATTTAAAGATGTTTTGATATGAGTCTTAATGAGTAAATGATTTTCAAATGACAGATTATGCATTGCCTTCTTGTGTTTGGGATGTTTCATGTTCAAGTCAAGCCTTTGAAGCCTTGTTCTATCATACTCGAGGACGAATGTTCCTTAGAGAGAGATGAATGTAAGGACTCAAACTTTGTATGACCTTGATGGTGCTTGGAATTTGGTTCGGAAAAGTTTTTGACTAAGGTGACGCCTTATAGGTACCTCCACGGGCCGTGTGACTCACCATGGTTCATGTGGAGGGGCCTTGGGGTGGCCCTTGGCCTTGTGTTTAGAGTGTTTGCATTAATGTGGAGTTTAGGACCAAGGCACACACCACATCAACCTCACACGGTGCATATGAGGCCGAACTGACCATGTGGAGAGCCTTGGCCTTGAAAATCCACATTTTTTTCCAAGGCACTTCACACATGGACCTCTCACGAGCCGTATAGCCCATTCATGGTCCTTGAAGCCATCCATATGGGCATTGTTGTGAAAATTCTCTAAGTATAGGGTCACTATTTTGGAACATTTTCAAGAAAGAATATTCTAAGTGAGGTATCATAGAAGGCCACAAGGTCTGCGTGACCTCTCATGGGTCGTGAAGCCCTTTGTACAGGTGTTGCTGTGAAAATTTTCCAAGTATGGAATTACCATCTCAAAACTATGTCAGTGAAGATTTTTGGCTAAGTAAACCACCACGGAAGGCCCCATCGTTCGTGTGACCCCTACACGGTCCGTGTGATGCCTATAGGGACCCCAATTCAGTTTATACTCTTCATTACTACCTATTCTTATTCTAACACTTAGCTTCTTATTCACTCGCTTAAACGCTTTTCAAATCCTCTTTTCGAGCTCTAATCGAAGGATACCTATGGAACCTTCAAGCACAAGCTAAATTCACTTTCTAACCTTTAGTGAAGATTATTTACATGATTTAGGGTCATCATGGGTCTCCTTCATCAAGCCGAGTTCAAAGAAATTATATTGCCTAAGCTTTTCACAAGAATTGATAGAAGGGTCAATTTCGAATAGTCATATCTCTTAGCACAGAAATAATTGGGTGGCCTATGTCCTATCTAATTTACGATCTTTGAATTAGCTTCCAACGCATCTAGTTTCACCTAATTTTGAGTTCGGACCACGAAGTTACGCCCATTTTTGTAAAGCTCGTATGTGTTGTCTTCTCTCTATTTTGGCTAAGTGAGGCTTCATGGAAGGTCTCACGGTCATGTGTGACCTTGTATGGGCCGTGTGACCTTCTCAGTAGACACCTGGCAACAATTTGTATTCCTTTTCATTAATGGTTTTTTTTTTATAATTATGGTTACTCCTAAGGGACTTTTGTGACTTCCTATGCTATCCTGAGACATTCAAATGAACTATACTCATCATCCCTGATTGAGGTTTATTCTCACACTTAGAATTATATTCAAACTCTCTCTTAGGAACTCTTCTAAAGTGAGGGTTTTCTTGAAGACCAAGGAAAGGCTCTCTTCTTCATCAAATTTCTTCCTATTTCTTCTTGGTTAGCTAAGGTATGTGGGATTGATTCATGATTCCTTTTAACCGTAAAAAACCAAACTCTTTTATTCTTGACTATATGAAATTAAGTTTACTTTAAATATGGGTCTTTTAGATTATTATTTATTTGATTCAATTGAGATATGGGCTATGTTTAAAAGTTATTTTTAAAGTGCTTTAAGCCCTAGTATGTTGAATTGAATGATAATATGAAGATTGGAGTATGCATTGTCTCTCTAAAGTTTGATCTAAGCATGGGTAATCTAAATTGGGATATGAATGTGGATTTTATTTATGTATTTACTTGTACTTTCTATTGTATTGTTGATTTTAGATTGAATCTCTATTACCTATGTTAATCTCGTATCATCCATGGCATATGCATTCATGAGCATTGGATTTTGATGAAAATGATTTTGTTGGTTAAGCTCACATATGTTTATGAAATTATTTTGATAAGATTATGGCTATGACACAAATGTGAACAGATAAATGTCTATTGTTATTGGCTCTTTGAGCATATTGGATGTTTACACTATATTGTTAATGAGAATGAGCTATTCCTATACATTAAAAGTATTGATTGAAATGTTATTTGGCTTTTGAGCCCAAATGTAAATGATTATGAAGAATGTTTGTCTTTTGATCCTAAGTATGCACTGAAATGATTTGAAGGACTTATGCCTCTTTGAAAGCACATATATGTATAAGTATTCTTGTGGGATAATGACTTAGCACCGAATGGATTGGGGACATCAGGGTGATCCTCTAGGGTCCTCTTCATTTTCTTGAACTATCTGTCAGTATAGGTATATGGTAGCCATTATCGAAATGACCGGGTCATAAGGAATGGTTATACATTCGACATGATATGATATGGCAATCCTTCTAAAATGATCGAGTCGCAAGAAAGGTGTCAATCACACTGAAATGACTAGGTCATAAAGTGCGTTGTAGATTACCCTTGGCAAGTAATCTTCTCTTACCGATAGGAGGTCTACATTAGACAAATTAATATAATAGCTCACATGAGTTTGAGATGTCGGTTATGGTCACATCCTCTTTATATGAGCATTATGGCATTTTATGCATCATGGATTTCATGGCATATTGTTATATCACTTTTCCTTGCTATATATCTCTTTCTATATGACGTTCCCTTTTCATCTAACATTGAATGCAGGTTTGATAAGTTATATGCATTACATGCCCGCATTCTTAGTGCATTCAAATGTACTAATGCATACTTTTTGCCTACATGATCTAACCGTGTAGGAATCGAAGACTATATTCATCCACAATTTGATGGCTAGATCAAATTTAAGACATTTATTGTGGGGAGTCATATCCTCCAAGACAAGCCACTATTCCATAACCTATGTTGCTTCTGCTAATATTATTTATTTTGAGGGTGAGCCCAGGACATTTCTTGGCCCTAGCCCTATCATATGACTAGATACATTGTTTGATATCTTGCTGACTCTTGTACAGGTATATGTTATGTGTTATATTTGGAGATTATGATTATGGCTACCTATTGGATATGGCTATTATGGATTGATTACTAGTATTATGATAAGGATTTATGCTATGAGGTGGAAGATCATAAGTCCCATTTTTCCCCCATAGAGTGAGTCATACTTAACCATCCCGTAGTCTTTCGTTCTATGTGTAATGTAAATCCATGTTAATCCCTTTCCCTATGACATTTCCTTAGTGTGAGTCCTACTTTTCCATCCCTTAGAACTATATGTTTACTAGCTTTAATATGTTTCCAAGCCGGTGATGTGAATATGGATACTTTATGGCTTTTTTGGGAACTCTCAGGTTCCCATTTGCCATGTCACTCCTAGACCCTTGGTCCGGGTCATGACACTCAGACTTTAAGTTGTTGTGGCTCTTTGAGTCTTCCTTTTTATTGCTTTAATTTCAGACTTTGTATTAGATGTTATAAGACAACTTTGTATTTTCATTTGAGACTGGTATATTTACTCTTTAGTACTACTTTAGATGCTCTTGTACTCATGAATCCAGGTTTTGGGGATTTCTTGTGGTATTTTGTGTGGTTTTCACTTTATTTTATTCTTCTTCAATCACTATTCAAGTTTTGGTCGTGACATGTTATTATTGATTTTTATGATTTTGTTTCATAAGATGTTGATGCAAATTTATGTGTACTAAATTATGGTGAGACATTTGTCAATACACCTAGTCAATTTTTTTAAAATTTCTTTTTTAGTTTAAGGAGGCTTTTAAAGTTGTTAGCTGTGAAGGACCCCCGAATGATGTATGGAATCAAAACAAAGCTAGTGGTGTGAGTGATAACCAACAGTTCATCGATGACTTCTTGTTACCAAATGCCAACAAGTTTTTTTATTAAGCTATCTTTTTATTATTGTAATATATAAATATTATTTATTATGTTTAGGTAATTAATAATTAATTAGGTGACATTATAGGTGAAGTGAGAGGTGTTACACGTACGATGCCAATGCTGGATGATTTTGAATTGTTAGATTTTCACGAATCTGAGATTGTTGCAATAGAAAATAAAATCCGATCCATTACACCAGTGCAACAAGGTAGACCTAAGGTACATGAGAAGTACATCCAATCCCCATACATGCACCTTAGTGATTTAGTAGGCACTTCAGGAAGGGCCCTGCTATTTTTCAGATCATGCATTCATTTGTTGACTATATTTTTGATGTGGACAAGAATCTTATTGATTCCATTGAACTTTGGATCAAGCATAAACTATTGAAGAAATGTGGTAGGCATGTACAATATTTCTTAATGTTTATTTAACTAGTCAATTTACAATTCAGGAGATGTTTTAATTCTTTTCTAGGAAACTGAGTGTATTCACCACTGCAACCAACAAGCTCAATCCACCTTTTGAATTTGGTGTTGATAGAGTAGAGTTAATGGATTGATTTTACGATTTGGTGACCACTATACGACCATGGGGAGATTCGATAATATAAAAAAATTCTTATATTATATATTCTTGATACTATCTTTTCATTTGTTTTGAACTCATATTTTTATTTGAGACTTGTCAAATTATTTTGTCACACCCCCGGAGGGTACCCTAGACATAACTGGCACTCAAAGACTATTGCTAGTCCCTAAGTGAATCACCTGGCCTCATAACAGCCAATCAATCAACAAATCACCAAAAGACATCAGGAACACCAAATACATAACAGTGGGCAACTCTACCTCATCACGTCTACATCAAGAATAAGGGTCATAGGCCACAAGACTATTCTCAACATCTATAGCTTAAGATAGAATCAAGGAAACTCAGTTTAGAAAGAGGAAGGACCCCAATATCTACCAATCATCTCTATGTCTATGAAGACTCTATTTCTATAGTCTAAGAAGGTACCATGATAGGCCATGGCAACCAGAACTCAAAGAATAAACTCAATTCAAAAAAAGAAAATAAATGGTATCCTCCGAATGCAGGGGAGGACTCATAAATCTCTGGAACTACGAAAACTTTGAACCTCAATTATTCGCCTGCTGAAGTCCCTTATCTATTGTATCTACATCATGAAACGATGCAACAACAAATAGTGTCAATATGTGAAATATACGGTATATAAAATGGTTGAACATAAACAATATTGACAGGATAACATAGAACAACATCAATTCATAATGATACTCATCTTAGTACAGGATAAGGAGTAGACAATACCTCACCAACAACAATCAAGACAAACACTATAACATAGATATCAGAGTACTATCAATATGGAACATATCTGAGAGTTTCTCTAACCGACAACTATCACATATGAGCCGGTGATGGTACAATGAAGCGATATTTCCATATCCATCAAGTACCGTGTCGAGGTAAGGGATGTCCCTATCGGTGGATCCATAGTAACATCATTTCCTCTTTTGGGACTAAGGAACATTCGTTTTCACGGTTCAATCCCCTCATACACTAGCCATATAATTAATGAATATGAGTGGGACTCACTCTTACTCATTTCGGTGCTCAATACTCCTCCCCAGACTCAACATGCTTATAAGACATCAAACATCAAGATTACTCATCATTTAGACTCTTTTGGATAGGGAACTTCAACTCACCTCATCAACTATCCCTCAATGGATTAGGAGCATTCTTTAGGATTAAGTTCAACCTCTTTATGAATCTAAGGACATCAATCTCATCAACATCATCATCAGCAGCACACTCAACTCATGACCAATATCACAATGACAAGCACATTAACATGATAAAGGCGCTAGACATCAACCCCTAAGTTCATTCTTGTAGCCTTCAATAATTAAATCATGTAGGGTTTATACCCTAATTCAAGTAAACCATTTAAATGAATAATTCAAGTTGTGATAATCATCAATTCACGAAAGTATATAGGATAATAATAATTTTTAGTAGAATATTTAAGAATTTCACATATAAAACTCATCATGTTCAACTATCAACTTACTTCAAGCAATGGGGCACATGGGAGAACAATCTCATGTTTTGGGTTAGCCTTACATACCTGAGATGAAGAACAACTTAATTTTCTTCAAGGAATTGACCAAAAATCTTGAAATCCCTAAGCTTTTTCTTTTTTCTCTCTCAAGAACACTTGGTTAGAAACTAGGAAAAATGGGTTTTAAAACCCTTAATCTGATGAAAATGACCCTTAAACACATTTTTGGGACTTACGATACGTTAGGGAATGAGCAAAATGCCCTTCTCGAATTAAAAGAAAAATTCTCCTCAAAAATTACACAGGACCGCGACGTGCTTAGGGAGTGGACCAGTGAAATCTCTTCCAAAACTTCTTCATCAAAAAATAATATAAAAACCTAAGTGTCAGCTCACATTCTGTCCGCGTCGCACCTCGGGCATGGACTGACACTGTTGTTCGATTAATTATGAAAAATTATTTTTTGACTCCGTCACTCTAAAATCCAACCAAGACCATTTCCTCACTTAATTTTTTGTTCTGATCGCAAATGAGATCTCGAATTTTCCATTGGAGCTTGGAAAGACGTGCTATGTGCACAATTCCATTCTAGGGATATTTCGATAATTTTATGGGGTGTTACATTATCTCCCCCTTAGGATCATTTATCCTTGAATGATGAATAGAGGCGGAATTAAGGCATGATTGAACCCAAGACTAGTCTCCATACATCACTCGATAACTCAAACTCTCGATTTTTCGTCAATCTCTATAGACTTTACTTAGACTCAAGAATAGACACATCAATTCAAGAATAGAAACATCAGTTAAGATAAAGGTAAGAACATTACCTTCGATATTATCATTATTTGGCATGAATAGATATGGGGTACTTGATTCTCATAGCTTCCTCAGTTTCCCACGTAGCTTCACTGCTTCCTTCATAGGACTATGACGAAGGCTATCTCTTTGTTCCTCAACTTATGAACTTGACAATCAAGGGTTTACACTAGAATCTCCTCATAGGATAGGCTATCCTTTACTCCCACACTCTCAACAGGGATCACCAAGGTAGGATCTCCCAAACACTTCTTCAGCATCGAGACATGGAACACCAGATGAGTCCCTCTAACTCGAAAGGCAATTCTAACTCATAGGCGACCTTCCTAATCCTCCTCATGATTTGATATGGACCAATATAGCGTGGACTCAACTTCCCCTTCTTATCGAACCTCATGAAACCCTTCATGGGTGATACATTCAAGTATACCCAATCGTCCACCTCAAATTTTAAGTCCCTCCTTCTCACATTCGTGTAAGACTTTTGGCGACTTTGTGTGGTCTTCAACCTATCTCTAATAACTTTCACCTTCTCCATGGACTGGTGGACAAGATCAGGTCCAATCAACTCAACTTCACCAACCTCAAACCACCCAATTGATGATCTATATCTTCTCCCACACAAAGCCTCATAAGAGGCCATTTGGATACTAACATGATAATTGTTATTATATGAAAATTCGATCAATGGCAAGTGGTCATCCTAGTTTCCAATAAACTCGAGAATGGAAGCCCGTAACATATCCTCCAAAGTCTAAATGGTGGTCTCTACCTGACCATCTGTCTGAGGGTGGAATGTCGTACTCAAATTTACCTTACTACCCAATCTCTTCTAAAAAGATCTCCAAAATTGGGAGGTGAATTGATCCCCTCTATCCGAGATGTTAGACAAGGGAACTCCATGCAGCCTTACAATCAAATGAATGTATAATTTAGCATACTTCTCTGTAGTGTTAGTTGTCTTGACTGCTAAGAAATAAGCAGACTTGGTCATCCTATCCACGATCACCCATATCGAGTCATATTGCTTTCGAGACCTTGCTATATTGGTAATGAAGTCCATGTTGATCATCTTCCACATCCACTCAGGAATTTCAAAGTTCTGAGCCAATCCACATGATCTCTGATGTTCAACCTTGACATGTTGGCAATTGGGACGCTTAGAGACAAACTCGGCGATATCCTTCTTCATTACGTTCCACCAATAGAATTCTCTCAAGTCATGGTACATCTTAGTGGAGCTAGGACTAATATAATATTGAGAGCTGTGATCTTCAGCCATGATTCTCTCCTAAATACCATAGACGTTGGGAACACATAATCGACTTAGGTATCTCAATACTCCATTTGGAGAAAATCATCACCTTTTGCTTGTGGACATCTTCTTTCAAATTGAGTAACGAAGGATCTTGTTCTTGCTTTTCCTTCACCTTTGACACTAAAGATGAAGTAGACCTATTCTGATCACTGACCCTGCCTTCATTATTCTCCTCAAGTTACACTCTCAGTCGGACCAATCTATGCACTTCCTTAACCAGTTCTTTCTTCCCTTTCTCCATGTGGGCGCTGCTACCTATAGATAACTGGCTAAGTTCATTAGCAACAATATTAGCCTTACCTGGGTGGTAGAGAATGCCCATGTCATAATACTTGAGCAACTTTAGCCATCTCCTCTGCCACAGGTTGAGCTTTTTCTGACTGAAGAGATATTGCAAGCTCTTGTGGTTAGTGAACACATCCACATGCACTCCATACAACTAGTGGTGCCAGATCTTAAGTGTGAATACTACTGCTACCAACTCGAGATCATGAGTCTGATAGTTCATCTCATGAATCTTAAGTTGCCTGGAAGAATAAGCTATCACCTTCTCTCTCTACATTAGTACATAGCCCAGTCTAACTCTGGATGCATCACAATATATCATAAAGTCTTCCATCCCATTGGGCAAGGTCAAAACTGGTGCACTAGTCAGTTTACTCTTCAACTCTTGAAAATGTCAATGACATTCATCAGACTACTGAAACTTGGCCTTTTTCTGAGTCAGTTTGTTCAATGGTACAGACAATGAATAAATCCCATCAATAAATCTGTGGTAGTAGCCTACCAACCCCAAGAAACTTCTTATGTTAGTTGGAGAGGTCGGTCTGGGCTAGTTCATAATTGCTTCAATCTTCAGGACATCCTCTCAAATACCATCCCCCGAGACAACATGACCTAGGAAGGCCATTGACTTGACCCAAAACTCACACTTTGAAAACTTTGCATACAATTCATACTCTTTGAGAGATTGAAAAACCACTCTAAAATGATTGGCATGCTCCTCTTCATCCTTAGAATATACCAGGATATCATAAATTAATACAATCATAAACATGTCAAGACACGATCTGAATACCCTGTTCATCAAGTACATGAAGGTTACAGGTGGATTAGTCAACCCAAAGGACATGACTAAGAACTTGAAATGGTCATACCTTGTCTTAAAAGCTGTCTTGGGAATGTCACATTCCCTCACTTTCAACTGATGGTAACCTGATCTAAGGTCTATCTTGGAGAAGCAAGTGGCACTCTGAAGTTGGTCAAATAGATCATCTAACCTAGGGAGAAGATACTTATTCTTTATTGTGATCTTTTTTAGTTGCCTATAGTCTATGCACATTCTAGGAGATCCATCTTTCTTACACAGGAATAGGACAGGAGCACCCCAAGGAGAAACACTAGGCCTTATGAAACCCTTCTCTAACAAATCTTTCAATTGCTCTTTCAACTCAATCATTTGAGCAGGGGCCATTATATAAGGTGGAATCGAGATAGGTTGGGTATGGGGGAGAACATCAATCCCTAAGTCAATCTCCCTATCGAGAGGAACTCCAGGCAGATCCTCAGGAAACACTTCATGGAACTCACTTACAATCGGGACCAACTCTAGAGTAGGGGACTCAACATCATCAAATTTAACTCGCAAAAGATGGCAGATAAAACCTTTAGAGATTAACTTCCTGGCTCTAAGATAGGAGATAAACTTTCTCTTAGGTGCAACGAAACTCCCCGTCCATATTAGGATGGGTTCATTAAGAAATTTGTACTTAAAAATTCAAGTCCTACAATCAACAGAGGAATAATAGGAATGAAGCTAGTCCATGCCAAGGACCACATCAAAGTCAACCATCTCCAACTCTACCAAGTCAGCCAAGGTATACCTATGATAGATAGATACTACACAATCACTATAAACCCTCTCAACTAAGATAGACTCACCAGTAGGAGTGGAAAGAGAAAAGGGTTCAAGCAATTACTCTCGGAGGATTCTAAATCTGCTTGCCACATAGGGAGTTACAAAAGACATACTTGCACTCGGGTCAAGTAATGCATAACAATCAAAACTAAAGACTCAAAGGATACTCGTAACAACACCTGGTGCTACCTCCTCATCTTGACGATTACCAATTGCATAAAGATGGTTTGTCCCGCCTACTGTACCCGTAGTAGTACCCCTCTAAAGACTACTAGCTGGGGTTGCTATGGAGGACTATGTTTTATTGCTTTCTTCAACTCGCCTCCTCTTCAGGCACTCATACTAGAAGTGAACAGTCTGCCCACATGAGTAACAAACATTTGTGCCCACATGGCACTCACCCAGATGAAGTTTGCCACACTTTCCATAAGGTGGCTTTCCCTTCATACCTTGGGTCACACTAGCTTGTGATTAAGACCCTGGGCCCTGAAATTCTTGTGACCATAAGACTTCTGACCATATCTATTTTGTTGGATGGGCGTACTCACTATAGAGGGTGCATAACTAGAAGACCTCTTTTGAAAGTAAGACTTATCAGCTTTATTTTATCTGTGCTGGCTAGGTTCATGCCCTACTGATTTGGCTTTCCTGCTCAAATGGTCTTCCATATCTCTCTTCTTATCTTTCTCGATATGCTGGGCATATACCATAATCCTGGAGATGTCTATCCTTGGGATAAACAATGCTGCTTTGCATTTCTTCTTCATATGCCTACCCAATCCTGACACGAACTTTCTCATCCTTGCCCTTACATCTTGGATCATCTCAGGAACATATCTAGATAGCTTAATAAACTTGATACTGTACTCCTTAACAGTCATCCCCTCGTGCTTTAAGTTCACGAACTCATCAACCTTCGCCTCCATCAACTCTTGGGGAAAGATGTGGTCAAGGAACGCAGTCTTAAATTCATCCAACTCGGTGGGCTCAGCATCATCACCTCAACTATCCTCTCATTGGTTGTACAAGACATTTGCAACATCTTTCAACTGATAAGAGGCAAACTCATCTCTTTCAATATTATTAGCATGCATGGCTCTCACAACTTTCCACATCTCATAGATGAAGTTTTGCGGGTCCTCTACAACCTTTTACCCCGTATAAATTTGTATGTTCATCCACAAGAAATCCTTGAGCCTAGTTGAAGCCGTGCACTCTTGGGAGCTAGAACTAGGTGCCTGAAGATCTCGACTATTTCCTAAGGAGGCCATTAGTTGGGTAAGCATAATAATGGCTCCCCGAAGCTCTGTCTCTAAAGTGGGTACTGGTTGTGGTTGTGCAGGGGCGCCTATGGAACCTCAGCAGTCTAGGCAGGTCGACCCTGTCTACACGTCCCCATCTGAGTAGGGGGCTTTGGTAGGGAATTCTCAGTAGTTGGGGCTGAGGCATCTCTCTGGGCAACAACGCATTTTGGAGGCATGATCTGCAAACATGTAATGCACGAATTAGAAAAGAGTTTTCATAGGGTCAAACTCTATCGCATGACTCGGAACAGAAGAAGGGAAACTTTTCATAATGTCCTATATCCTCCTGCATATGAACTGTGGTGCACAACACACCCATAAACAAGAATCTACTAGACACGACTTCATAGACTCTCTAGGACAAATGAACTTTGTGCTCTGATACGAAGTTTGTCACGCCTCAGAAGGGTACCCTAGACTAACTAGCACACAGAGACTATTGCTAGTCCCCAAGCGAACCATCTGGCCTCATCACAGTCATTCAATTAATAGATCAGCAGAAGAAATAAGTAACACAAAATATATAATAGTGGGCAACTCTACCTCATCACGTCTACATCAAGGATAAGGGGCATAGGCCAAAAGACTATTCTCAACATCCATAGCTTAAGATAGAATCAAGGAAATTCAATTTAGAATGGGAACAACCCTAATATCAAACAATCATCAATATGTCTATGAAGCCTCTATTTCTACAGTCTAAGAAGGTATTGTGACAGCATATGGCTACCACAACTAAAAGAAATAAACTCAAATCAAAGAAAAGAAATAAATGGTAACTCTGAATGTAGGGGAAGACTCACCGATCTCTGGAACTAGGGAAACTCTGAACCTCAATGATTCGCCTGCTGAAATTTTCTATCTGTTGGATCTGTATCATGATATGATGCAGGACCAAATGATGTCAGTACGTGGAATATGAGGTATGTAAAATGGCTGAATGTATACAGTATAGACAGGATGACATGGAACAACATCAACTCATAAAGATACTCATCTAGCACAGGATAAGGAGTAGATAATAACTCACCAATAACAATCAAGACTCACACTATCATATCAATATCATAGTACTATCAATGTGAAAACTATCTGGGAGTTTCTCTAACCGACAACCATAACCTATGAGCCGGTGATAGTACAATGAAATGAAGTTATTGCCACATCAGTCCAGTACCTTGCCGGAGTAAGGGACATCCCCATCAGTGGATCCCTTAGAACATAAAGTCCTCTTTTAGGACTAAGGAAACATCCGTTTTCATGGTTCAATCCTCTCCTATGCTGGCCACATAGTTAATGAGTGCGAGGAGGACTCACTCCTGCTCATTTCGATACTCGATACTGCTCCTAGAACTCAACATGCTCATAAGATATCAAACATCATGATTACTCATCATTTAGTCTCTTTTGGATAGGGAACATCAACTCACGTCATCAACTATCCCTCAATTAATTAGGAGCATTCTTTAGTATTAAGTTCAACCTCTTTATGATCATCATCAACTCACTCAACTCAGGACCAATACCACAACAACAAGCACATTACCATGATCAAGGCTTTAGACATCAATGCTTAAGTTCATTCTTATAGTCTTCAACAAAGAAATCATGTAGGGTTTATTTACTAATTCAAGTAAACCATTTAAGAGAGTAATTCAAGTTCTGATGAACATAAATTCAAGAAAGTATATAAGATAAGAATAATTTAAACTCATTATATTCAACTATCAACTTACTTCAAGCAGTAGGGCACATGGAAGAACAATCCCATATTTTAGGTTAGCCTTACATACTTTAGATGAAGAACAACTTATCTTCTTCAACGAATTGACCCAAGAACTTGAAATCCCTAAGCTTTGTCTTCTTTATCTCTCAAGAATCCTCACTTAGAAACTAGGAAAAACGGGTTTTGAAACCCTTAATCTGATGAAAACCACCCTTAAATACGTTTTTGGGACTTAGGATCGATTGGGGAATGACCAAAGTGCCCTTCCCGAATTACAAGAAAAATTTCTTGGGATATTACACTGGTCTGCGACGTGCTCAGGACGCGGACTAGTGAAATCTCTTACAAAATTTCTCTGTTGAAAAATAATAAGAAAAATATAAGTGTCAGTCCGCATTTCGTCTGTTTAGCGCCTCGGGTGTGGATTGACATTGTTTCTCAATTAATTATGAAAAATATCTTTTGACTCGGTCGCTCAAAAATACGGCCGAGAAAAATTTTCCTACTCAATTTTTCATGCTGATCGCAAATCTGATCTCGGATTTTTTATTGGAGCTATGAAAGATGTGTTATGTGCAAGATTCCATTCTAGGAGTATTTCTGTAATTTCATCGGGTGTTTTACATTTAATGCAGCATGTTGATGTCATAATGTATTACCTCCGTAAAAAAAGTAAGTATGGACCCGAAAATGATACTAGAGTTTCATTTACTGACTCTTTGTTCATATGCTAGGTTGAACAAATTCATGATTCTTCGGTTGAAGAGCATGAAAGATAAAAGATTAGTTACTCTTGATCATGAAGTTTCAAAATATATTAGAGGATTTAAGAAACATGCGAACACACCATGAGATTTAGTTAATTTTGTTTGCATTCCCATATCTATACCTGAAGCATGTCACTGGTTCTTGGTATTATTATGCATAAAATATAGGTGTGTTCATGTTTTAGGCACTTTGTGGGAAGTTGGATCAAGGCAGTACTCCGCCGCGGTTAATGTTGTGGTAAAAAAAGACTAGTGAAAACTATTTTGTTGTTCTTCATTAGCACAAGGTATTATGGAAAACAGAATGATATTGCTTAAAAAATACAAGAGAATACATGGATTGTGTTTGGTGATCCTTTGAATATTATCATCGGTGAAAATATTTCCAGCAACATGAAGATTCAAAGTAAGTTCTTTTTATAATTATTTTTTTAAGAAAACATACGAACTTTTGGTATCTTGGCTATTAGAATGCGTTTCATTTTTCATTCAACGTTATATGTCCTTTTTGCTCTTTGAATTTTTGATTAGTCAGTGTTGGTGGTAGTATCTTTAATCTTTATTTATATTGATTTTGTAGTGATTATGGTCCATATACTTGTGTTTTCGCTAAATACTTTTCCCTAGGCCATTTGGATATTTCTACCTATGTTATGGATCCTGATTTATTTGGATTAAGGTATGATGCACTTCTTTGGGGTTATCGCAAGAGAAAGTTAGAGGTTGGTGTAATCATTAAAAGTGAAGTTACTAGAAAGATTGTCAGAAGAATTGGTGCTCCGAAAGTTGTAATGGAATATGTTTCAATTAGCAACAATGTGGTTCATTCAAAGTATGCACCAAAAAGGAACAAATAGACACTATGTTCTCTTATTCAAATTTAAGTCTTTTATTTACACATTATTTAATTGTTGTTTATGCATTTTGACCAAACATTTGGTATTGGTTTGCTTGTTTTTTAGTTCTTTTTGGTTGTTTGATGACTTGTGGTGAATTTCAAATGATTTATTATAGCTGTTTTTTCTGTCATCATTATATATATGTCTGAACCATCTCTTATGTGATTTTCCAGTTAATATGTTAAAAGCCTATGCTCAATTCTTGTCTTATTTCAGTTAAAATTTTCAACTGTAGAGTTCATTGTGAAGTTGCAGTTCTCTTTTTCGAATAATTGATAGAAATTTCTCATATTAACCAATAATGCTACCAAACTACTACCAAAGGAAAACTCATTAGTAAAAGCAACATTATATTATAAATAGACCCAAAATAAAGACAAATTTTTTTATAGTTGCAAAGTTTATTATGAGGTTGCACTACTGTTTTTTCAATACTTGACAGGTACTTCTGTTATTAACCAATAATGTAACCAAATTATAATAAAAATAAAATACATGGATAACGCAAACATTATACCATTACCTAAAACAAAAATGGTATCCTTTTGTCATGCCCTAAGTTTACACCCAGGACGTGGTCTGAACCCAAAACAATTTTTGGTCGCAAGCGAACTACTAAGCCTGGCTACTTTAGCGAAAAAATCAAATAATAAATCATAGGCTTTGATATAATGTACTACAGAGACTGTTGTCACGACCCAAGCCTAGGGCCTAGACATGACCGGCAAATGGGAAACCCGAAGGGACCCCAAACAAGCCTCATAACATATCAGTACACATCCTTGGTCATGGAAGCAATTAAAATGACAAAATAGATAAGCATAGACAAGAGGAATTGAGATTAAGGTAGTATTTCATATCATAAACATCAAGAAACAAGAGAGTCAAGGCTCATAGCACAGATACATAATATGTCCAACAACACCTCTATTACATAGATAAGAGTGGGGGCCAAGACAAGCAATCGGGCTCACCATCATAGTAGATACATACACAAAAGAAAGATAGTCTTACAACATAGCAAAAGATCATAAACATCGTCCCCGGAATGGAGGACTCATCAACAAACTTGAGAGATATCGTGCTAGCTACGTTGAGGAGGATGCTCAAGTAGGGCTCCAGTTCCTATATTGTGACATCATGTAGGCATAGAGTTTGCGTTAGTACGTTTGAATGTACTAAGTATGTAGGATGCAATGCAATAAGAGATAGGCATCATAATCAAAATGCATAATTATAAGCAATGGATAAGCATAATAACAATATGACATGCATGATTAATGCTTGAAGTAAAAAACATGCTTGTAAACCTTTCTAATTGCATAGATCATAGTACATAAGTATGGGAAAAGACCTTAACTGACATAGAATAAGACCAAGTGAGCTACAACTTGGAATCCTGATGATTGCCCCTCACCGGTAAAGAGATGGTCTACTTGCCAAGGTAAACCATACTTCAAACTTACTGGAATAGGACCCAATTTCGTATGAAGTAACCTTCCTTATGGGAACATGAAGCAATTTTGGAAAGGATTTCATTAAGAACTTCACCTTATGGGACCACGACCCAATTTCGGGAAGAGCCTCAAGAGAAAGTGTACTAAGTGGATCCACTAGGATTGCAAGGGTATAATATAGTCTTATGGTGGCACATAGTTCAAGAAAAGAGAGCAAACCCTCCATCCATTGGTTCTAAGTCTAATCCCATGGGATACTTGTAATAATCATACATTAATAACTTATGTGAAACATAGAATCATGACACGAGTAGCTCTAAAACATCCTTGACCTCAAATGGTGAGCCCAACTTTAAACACAAGAATAATGCATCATCAAACATTACCCTTGCATTAACATAAACATTAAAGGGCTCACAATAGGTAAAATCTTTAAGAAAGTGCTTAAACCTGGCCTTTCAACATCATCAACATTTACAAAAGTTAAACATATCTTTAGAAAGCTCGTAATCATCACAGAGTCACTTGGATCATAAATCAACCAATAGATCATCAAAACCTAAAGAATCCTTAAAAGACATTTTATGAAACACTTGGTGGGTGTGTAATGCTAGTGTAAAATCAAGCAATTCAAGAGCAAAATCATGCTTGAAAATTCATTGTAAAACCATCAATAGATACTTGGTAACACCCTCAAGCAATATGCATTAAAACCCTTCATCAAATCTCACAATAGATCTTAGATTCATAGCTCAAAAACAAGCTAAAACAATCATACTATCATGAAACCCCAACATAGTGTGCAGTGAAATTCATAATAAGTAAGACCCATGAGTAAATCAATTTTAAATAATGTAATTTTAGGTAAAAGGAAGCTTGGCTATCATAGGTGAAAGGAATCCATAAAATAAAATCACATAACTTATATTTGGAGAATAACTTAATGAAGATTGGAGTTGGAGACTTGAAGACTGAATAATAACTTTAGAATTCGAATGAGTTTTGGGACTTGAAGTTTGCAGATGAAATATTATCTAAGTGTTTGGGAGAGTATTTGGAAATGTCTTGAATGATATGAGGGTAAAATAAAGCTAAGTATAGGTATTTTTATGCATGGGAGGACTTAAGCCCAAGACTCAAAAGTCTTGGACCGAGATAAAAAAAAAGGGCAGCAAATACACAATGGTGCGTCGCACCTGAATCGCGCACCACTCACTGGAAATTGACGTTTGAAAATTGAAATTGTGAATTGTTCTTTCTAAAATCGAGGTTAGACCCTTTTCCTACTCAATTTGACTCCCTGAATAAGAATATACATTCAGATTTTTTATATCACACATGAATTTTGAGATACACAAAAGTTACGATTCCGAGCACTTCTGAGGCACATTTTTTAGCACTTTTTGGGCTTGTTACAATATCTCTCCCTTGGGAACATTTGTCCCTGGATGTCCAAAAAAATGTATATGAGAAGAGTAATCATGAACAAATCAGCCCCAACAAGAATGCAACAATATATTTAAAACACCATTTTCAAAATCCCAACATAAGTGTCACAAATCGTCATGAACTTGTTAACATAAATATGGATGCATGCAAATGACATAGGTGTGAAGCATAAGGCTTAGAAACATAAAAAGGACTTGACATGGAATCATAAGCTTGAATAGAATGAAAGAGATATGGATATTGTTCCTCCATGCCCTCTCCGGCTCCCCGTGAGACACTTTCAACCTCACGATTCCTAAAAAAGATTTTGACGAACACCACACCCTTATTAATCAATCTTCACTCATATTCACACACTTTCTCCATAGACCTTCTCATAAGTCAACTCATCCAAACATCCACACTTCAAGGAGTTCTATAGCACTAGATCACTAACACATCCCCTCAACCTAGAAGCACGAAAAATCGGATGAACCATATCCACATCCCTAGGTAATTCCAATCCTTATGCAACCTTACCAACCTCCCTCTACCTTCTACAAGGACTGACAATCCTAAACTCAATTGTTAACCTTAAACACACCTAGACTACATAGTACCATAAACCACCATCTCCCCCTTAGGA